>JANEHU010001750.1:0-277739 GCA_027563435.1 Nasonovia ribisnigri
ATAATATCTTACTAAGTCTAAATGTATTTGATGATATTATTGTGAATAAAGTAATTAATTTTAATATTATAGGCATTAGTATTTATCATTTTTCTCAAAAAAATTATATTTTAAAATGCCATTGCGTGTATATAAAATGTAACAATATATTCTAAAAGTTTCATATACCAACAAATAATATTTTTAGATTATATCAAAATAACTAAAATCATTATTCTTGGTTTGAATATGAAATTTTGTCTAAATTTGAAATTAAAATGTCTGTAAAAATAAATATGTTGATATAATTTTTAGATTTTTTGGTTACAGTATGATTTATTTATGAGAATTTTTGTTTTAAATTTTCAACACTTAGTTATAAAAACTGAACATTTTATAATTTTTTAATTACAATGATTTATAATTTCGAGATTTTGACAAATTTTGTCAAAATTCGAACTTTAAATGCTTATAAAAAAAAATCGTGCCTATGTATTTTTAAAATTTTTCAACTGATATTGTAACAATATATAAAGCTTGTATTAAATTTTCAGACTTTTTGGCCCACCAAATAAAATTTTATTGACAATTATAAAAAAAAAAAAACTAAAAAAATTGAAAACTAAAAATGTCTGTAAACAGCTCAAAAACAAATCAAAATATTTTCAAAATTGAATGGTGTATAGAAAATGAGAATATAAACATTCAGTGAAATTTTCATGCATCTACAATTATTTGTTTTTGAATTGCAACAAAATAAGAAAATCGCTACATGAGAAATCGAGTGAATATCTAATTTTGTACAAATTTGAACTTAAAATGCTCATAAAAATTTATTATGACTTGCTTATAAACTTTTTTTTATTGATAAAATTAGGCAAACTTATGAGGAATCTTGTATTACATTTTCAAACCTTAGATTTAAAAAGAAAATTTTTTATGAATTTCTAACTCAAAATAAATTGCACATTTTCGTCATTTTTACGTATTTTGTCAAAATTTGAACTTTGATTACCTATAAATAAAAATTGTGACTACGGATTTTTAATATTTTTCATCTGCCTTTGAAACTATATATTAGAAGCCTACTATTAAATTTTCAAGATTTTTACCCAACAAATAAAATTTTATTGACATTTATAGAAAAAAAAACTAAAAAAATTGGAAACTGAAAATGTCCGTTAACAGCTCAAAATAAGTCAGAATATTTTGAAAATGCTATGGTGTGTAGAAAATGTTATATAAACATTCGGTCAAAATGTCATGTCTCTACGGTCATTTCTTTTAGAGTTATACAAAAACCAAAATCGATTTTGTCGAAAATTGGTTTTCCGTAAAAATTCCCGTTTTTCCCATAATTTTCATTTGTTTTTCCAGGCGCTCTTGAAAACTACTGGGAAATTTTGACTTTTGACCCCCCAAAGTACCAACTAGATTCACTTTCCCATCAGAAAAGGTACTATTGAAGAAAATCGAAGCATTTTTTCTGTCCTAAAACGTGATGACAGACACAAAAATAAAAAAAAAAATAAAAAAAAAAACACACATCATTGTAAAACCAATACATTCATCGCTTCGCTCAGAATCTAAAAATAAGGAAAAACTGAGATTTTTACGCAAAAATTGTTTTTGAAAAAATTGTTACAACATTTTTCCTTCGGTCAAAACATTTGAAAATGTAATACAACGTTCCTCATAAGTCATAAGTAAATGTTAGTGAAAATTAAAAAAAAAATTGAGTGTAAATCCACAATAATTTAGAGTAACCAGGGTACAGAGAACCAGAGAACATTGTACAGTAGAGCGACTTCCACTGCCCCGTTTTTTTATTTTTCGTACACTCATAAAATAAAAAAGATTCGAATATTTAATGTTTATAAGGTTACAGATAGGCGGTGGGGGAGGGGGCGTCAGTTGGATCTAGAGTACAGGTGCTTGACTGTAGGGGTCCGTTGAAATTAATTTGTAATTTTTGAAATTTTTATAGAAATACTAATTATATATTAAATACAAATTTATATTTTAATATATTAAGTAATTTTGTTATTATAAGCTGTGGGTTAAGCATTGATTAGTGATTACCTAAAAATCGTGTATGATATCTTGTATCGCTTGTCGGTTGTAATATGTTGTTTTTTATCAGAAGTTTTGTAAAGGGCTCGCAAAAACATTTAGTACAGGGGCCCAAAATTCTATAGGGGGGCCTGGTTACTGATATTTTAGTTTTGATTATTATCTACTGAAAGTACTAACCAGGTAATGAAATTGCAAATTACACAAAACAAACATATACCTATTCCTAATTTTGATAATAAATTCAACTAATCATACTTGTACAAAAAAAAATCCTGGTGACTAATAGAGAAAAACCAGATATTATTATAATTGAGTGATCTATAATTGTGTTAAAGTGGAACTTTTTTATAGTGAACGAAATCAAATAGGATCCATATAGTCTAGACTCTAGAATCTAGAATTTTAACGTCATTATGTGTAGAGTGTAAACATACGTAGTTATACGTATCATGGAGCTTCACTTAATAAATATAGGTTAATTGATTGGAAGGTTTGAAACAAATTTAGTCTAGAGGCTTTAAAATAATAATGTCTATGAGTCTACTATAACTATAAAATATACTCTGTTCCTCTCGTCTGAAATCCTCTTGTCATGAATTCAAGCAAAATTGTCTCCTTATACCGTAAACAATATGTATTCTTAAATTTAAGCGTAACACATCCATTACAATTACCAACTCAATGACGAGGTACCTAGTGTCCTAGTACCTATTATTTATATCCACCCACTCGAAACATACGATATTCAGCAGAATCGAGTTCTCCAGGTTTTCTCAGTTATTCCTCGAGCGTGTAAAGAAAAGACACTTTTCCGAAAGATTATTCAATGTACAGTGTATCTATTCTTTATTAAATCGTTTTTATTTAAAATTAAAATACAAGTATACCTATTACCTAGCAATCCTAGAGATTTAATTTAATATTAAGTATAGCATTTTGAGTGTTTTTGTTTCATTTTTTAGTATGTAGTGTTATTCTAATTTTATATAAACATAACAAAAACATCTCATAAATTAATTTTAGTTACCTAAACATTTTTATTAGTCTTATGTGTTCTGTTATTCGAGCCCATCACCGCAGAATTGTTTTTCGATAGAAATTAATTTTTTAATTACGTACTTTCAAATATTAATAATAATAAATAATTCTTCGCTATCAACTACTAACGAACATTAACGAAGCCAGAGAAATGCCAATTATCCGCTCAAGATCTTGTCCAGTTTTTTTTGAACTTTTTTTTTGTATAACCGCCGTTTTTTTCGTAATGTCTTTCTTGATGCAGATTTTATTAAAAAAAAATTTACAACTTAACTATCACAATATATACATCTACTTAGTTAATTTAATTTAACAAAACATACTCGGAACATTATTGAGGAATATACGAGATTTGAATTAGTAAACAATTTTTATCGACAGTTAAGTACTCGATAATGTGTTATACCTAATTTAAATTATTTATTTCGTAATAAAAATTATAAGCAACTTTTACTTTTTTACCTTTATATTTTTATGACCTAAAAATTGCAGCACAATATTTTCGATTCATACAAAATAACTGAAAACTTGTTATGATAATTTCAGAAAAAATCATTATAGATATAGGTAGGTTAGGTAGGTACCATCATTACATTACAATAACGTAAAAATATTTCATACAACAAGAATTGTTTTAGTATGTACCTAAGCAAACATTTTATATATTAATTGGTTATAAGTTATAAATTATAATTTATCAACATATTTGATTGTTAGCCATATTGATGTTGAATACAAATTTTACTTGATGGTTAACACTTAAATAAGTTTTAAAATTAGACCAATATGATATATATTGCATATTTGTATTATAATTTATCGAGTTTATTTATTAATTATTTATTAATTTAATATTTAATTAATTTAATTTATTATTTATTAATTATTTATTTATTAAACACCTAATATAATTTAAAGATAACTGAAAAATCGTTAAAAAAATTCTATACGTTTTAAATACATCAAATTCAATAGCTCCTAATTTGTTACAAATAACTGATACGTTTTCAAATGTTATCTTTTACCGTTGTTCTTGGCATCTGTTATTAATACTGACGTATATCGTTTTTGAAAATATTACACTTGTTTATTAAAATGTAAAATATTGTAGGTCATAAATGTTATCATAAAGAAATTAACAATATTGTATATTCATTAAATTATTTCCATATGTAGTTGGTATTAAAATGTGATGATATACAGTTGTCTCGATAATTCGAATCTCGAGGGGCATAATATTCGACTTATGGATTTTTGAGTTTTACACTTCAAACAAAACATAAAAACACGTCAAGGGGCAAGAAAAAAATTCGAGTTATTGATATTCGACTGTATTATAATCCTTATTAGCTGCTTACGTTATTTCTGTATTAATCAGTATATATTTAGACATCAAATTGTATACTTTGTTTAAAACTGATTCTAATTTTATTAGGTACCTATGTAGATATATATTTAAGTAGGGTCCCTTATTTATTAAATTGTATTTGGGACTTTTGAATGTTTAAAACTCGTTTATTTTTTTTTACATCGTATTTACATATCCGACGATTAAGAATTAGGTACGTAAAACTTATAATTACAATCGTATATTATATAAATGCATGGGTAAATGGGCGAATATTTGATATTGCTTGAGTACCATTTACTTTGCTGTTTCGTTAATTCTGTATTATTTTTGTTTACTTACATTGCATCCCTCGGAAGTGTTTTCCATACTCTGACCAAGAAATCCCAGTAATTGATTATTAACCATACTGCACTCAAAATTGTAACTACATAAAGTATACGATATTTTAGGACGATTAACAAAACAGCTACAGCAGTAACAGCTGTGAGTGAAACAAATGACACACTATGTTGATTGTCTTTATTCATAATCAAGAATATAAGTATAACGAAAAGGTAATCAAAAATAATTTTCCCAGCTCTTAGCTCTACCCTCACATGCACGCCGTGATAACTGTGTAACGACTAACGACTAGTTGCCCGGTCCTCTGGTGAGTGGCTCGCCGGCTGGCGGATGTGCTTGCTTTACCATAGTCTGTACTGTATATCACACACCATGTAGTCGTATTATGTGTTGTGTAATATATATAATCGTAACAGCGACATCTGTTGGCACACATGCATATCTATTATAATAACGGTTTCAATACTAACCTTTGCAATCGTTTTGAACTATATCCCAATTAGGTATTATATTTAATATTAAAAATCTTAAATACTAATTATAAAACGTACTTTTTATATTTTAAAAAAAAAATAATAATTTTATGAAAATCATTAAAATGTAATACAAAATTTAGATTTAACTGATATTAGTATGCTAGGTATATGTATAAATCAGATTATAAAATTATTTTTTACCACGAAGTTGTGATCCATCTAAATACGCTTTAAACTCTATAGAGTATAGGTCAAAAGAATTGTTGTTGTAAATACGTTAAAACGTATAAAAATATGTTACGTGACTCACTTTATATATTATATGTGTATTATAATCAATATAAATATTAGGTAGGTACTAACTCATTTCTGAAAATGTATTTTTTGTGCTTCAAAACCATATCAGTTATTTTAAGTGTGTTTGAAACTTTGGAATTAAATAATATATTATAGATGTATAGGTATATAAGATTTCAAATTTGTATTGTTGTTGTTTTTCCAACGACTACTAGGTAATTGGAATGTCATGTAAGGTTTTTTAGGTTATATGATACTCATAACTTTATAAGTAAAAAAAATATATTTACAAAACATTATACATTTTAAATGTCTATGATAACGATTAAATAATCAGATACCAGCTATGCATTTTAATTGTTAACAGTTCCTATGTATCATAATTATAAGGTATAAATATAATAATCAATTTTAAAATTAAAAACAAAATTGTAGAACTAAAAATTATGAAATCAACTATGGTATCTAAGGACTACGAATATCGTTTATTTTTAAAATCGTTTACACCAATAAATCTCAGTGGAAGTATTAAGTTTGTTAATGTACAATTTTGTACAGCACTTCTTACTTCTCAGTATTTCACACGAAATCTGACATCGCCCATCGGCAATATTTTTGGAACAGTTAAGTTACTTCTTTTATATTATTAAGTTTCGTCAATCTGACTAAATGTTGTTCAAACATTTTCTTTGTTACATGCTTATTGCTTGTTTACAAAACATAATTTCTTTAAAAAAATATTGTTTTGTTTATGGTCTATACGACTATACAGGCTACAGTGATTATGTACCACATGACTCATGCTTATACCATTTTTTTACAAATACCTATACGTAATAAACGATACTATACATTTTTATACCTATTACCTACACCTAGACGTGTATATTTTAAGCTTAGCTAAATTGTGATATGGTCACAGTATGCAAAAAGTGCTTTAATAATGTCTACAGAAATATAAAGCCTATTCTATTGTTTAAAATTTAAATTTAAGTTTCGTACATTATTATTTGTAGATGAAATAATTGTCTTTTATGGAATATGAACCAATTATTCAAAATAATTATTCTAATATAAATTGTAAGACATTATTTTTGATGATTAATTATAAAACAATATGTTTTTTATACAATAACATTAAAATATTTGTTATTTTTAATATAAAATACGTTGTAAAAGATGATATTTGATTGAACCAAAAAGTTATAGGTATGGGTACTCTATTACCTAGCTGATAATTGAAACTTCAGTGGAAACTTAGTATTCTGGCCAAGGTACAATGTGTATTTATTTGTATAGATTATGCGTAACAGTTAATGGTATGCATGTAATATTTATATTCATTGCCAAACAAACATAGGTTATAGAAGTTCACGATATGTTACTAATCTACATACAGTTGGTATTTTATTATATGCAAATAGTGTTCGGAGTTTAGCTATAATATTTGGACAATAAAAAATAAATGTGTTCTAGTAAATTAACCAAAAGTCAACTATAGGTATTGGTTTCTATATATTAATTATAATATGATGTTAGTATTGCAAATAGTATTTTTTTATGGAAGGATTTCCAGTGATCTAAATGATAATTCTTAAAGGTTATTATATTTTATCGAATTTTTTTTACATGTACCATATTACTAGAATTGAAATATATATAGATATTATTTGATTTAATCGTTATTATATTAATTTACAATAGCGGACACGTTTCTATTCAAATATAATTTAATTATTCTATTAAATTAAACACAATCAGTTTTTGAAGTACCTACTTAAACAAGTATTCGTGGTGGTAATTTGTATTAACTTTTATGTATAAGACTTTTCTTTATATTATATTTAGTTAAATATTTTACCATTATTACTTATAAACAGGGCTGGGATTTTTATGCAACAGCATGTTTTTTTTTGCTACGTCCAAATGGAGTTTTAGAGAGTAATTGAGTTTTGCATGTTTTTGCATATATTGAGCTTAATGCATATTATTGCATACTTAATATGATCGTATTTATTGTATTTCAGCCAGTACTAATTAAACTGATCAAAGTATATAACTTGGTTTTTTCGTTAAACATAAATTGTATTCTTATAAATACAATCCTATGGTACAATATGCGATAAAAGAGTGAATAGTTTGACGGAGAAAGATATACACAATTAATAAAAGTATGTAGGTATCAATATAAAATCCTAGATAAGATATAATTTGTCGGGTATTAGTGTATATACAATGTATATTATACATCTGTACTACACAAGAACACAATCCTAATCTTTTCTATGTCTTACAAACCGTTCAGCTGTCCGTGAATCACCATATTTTATTAGACTGTTTTTCAATGTGATTTTAGTAAAACTATAGTGATTTTATTTTAAAAATGCCGAAAGTCAAACATTTTATTAATAAAATAAAAATTAATGAATATGCATGCGAAAAATCAATAAATAATTTTTAATTTTTAATCTCAATTATATTTTTTAAAGCAATCAGCTAATTACTGATGTTTTCAATGAATAAATATTTGTTTTTTTAACTATATTTTTATGCATATCTTATAAAAATTAAAATGCATATTTTTGCATATTTTACAATTGATTATTGCATACAAATCCTAGCTCTGCTAATAACTAATAAAACCAGAACGAGATTGATGATAGTCGATATAATATGACGATATGATGATTGTATATTTCGGGTATAACAAAATAATCTATTTTCCAACCTATTATGTGTAAAAATATATATATATATATATATCGATTCAGGGGGAAAATGTCCCAGTCCAGCGGGGAAACGTCCAGTACTCCTAAAGTCCGCGGGATGGGAGAAGTCCAAATACCATATTATATACAGTACTTACAGTAGACACTGGTTGTAGTGACATACTGGGCTTAATGTCCTAAAATTAAGGGTCCCGGATAAACTACTCTGTTTTATATTCTAGTTTTCATCAGTTAAGGCGTTCTGATATTTGACCACACAGATGTAATGAAATTTATTTTTGGTTAGATTTTAACAAATGTTTGTAACAAGGTGGATTGATCAATATATATAATATATATATAATAATATATATAATTTATCAATCCACCTTGGTTTGTAATGAATAATAACATTTAATATTATTTAATAAGCTAGAGGCTGTAGAATAAAAGTAAATTCGAACATCTATGTACAATATATAGTTACACGGATAATACCATATAATTTATTATACATAAATAAATATTTCATAACTTAAAAGGACGCTACACCCGCGCATGTGCAGTTGTCTCCGTATTATAAATGTAAAATATAGAAAAAATTGTTTTGCACTGGTAAGAACCACTCGGGTCGTAGTTCAAGCTAAGCAACCAAATGTTTACTCATAGAAGAGAGAACATTTTCTGCGCAACTTTGATTTAATTTTTTCGATATCACAATTACGAAACAAGTTCTATGTTCAAAAATTCATTATTTTTGAGTTTATCAAACTAAAATAATCGTGATCCACAATTTAGGAACCTCTGACATAGTACCCATATACATTTGACATAACATAGTAATATATATTCTAATATGTATAATTGTATAATGAATATTGAAGAACCCAAAAAATATTTTGTACATTTTATTAATATATAATATTATATTCATGTTTATAGGAAAAGACATGGACGAACTAAAACATTCATCTTTTAAGCCGTTAGAAGTTATTTGGAACAGAAATAGCAGTACTCATAAACCAAAATTATTACCAGAATTAAAAGGAATTAATATAGAAGATAGTGTTGTAAAAGTTAAAAAATCGGCTAAATCTCCGAATGTTAAATTTAATGAAAATAAAACAGAACATGTTCATAAACGTGTAAAAAGAAGTTTATTCCAAGAAGATAAAATCGGAAAAGTATACAAACATTCAGACTCAGAAGCACTAAATAAGAAACTTTGTGAAACTTTTGATTATACAAATAGCCTACGAAAAAGACCCTATAGCATATACAAAGCATCTCAATTAAATTCTCCTACCAAATCTCCCCAAATTGTATCAAACCGAAAAAATACAATAAGATATCAAGATGCTTCATTACATAAATCGAAACAGTGTTTATTTCCGACAAAAAGTGCCAAAACTAAAATTTCATCGTCACTTACGGTTAATGATCCATCGGTCATCAAATCATCGTGTACTAAAGATCAACTTAATTCACGCACTAAAGTTTTCGGTTATTCTAAATCTCCCGAGATTATGTCTAATCGAAAACGGTACGTTATGTCCAACAATTTGGATAAAACTGATGTTTCTAGTTACGAAAGGTTGAACATGAACAATAAGACGTGTATTAACATACCAATAGACCAAACGCCAGAAAAGATAAATGAGAAGTATAAAAATGTAAACACGCAAATAAGTAAAACGGAATCAAAATTAAACTATGTACATTCTGAAGATATCATTGAATCTTCCGAAAAAATTGCCTCGCCCGTTCAGAAAAAAAAAAAAAAAAAAAAAGAATAATCGGATTCTTAGCAAAAAAACTAAGATCAAAAACTTTGACAATGGTAAAGTAACAGAATGTAAGACATTTACTGATGGAAAAAATGGAATGAGCTTTCTAATAAATGAAATTCAGAAAAGTACAGAAATATCACAAACTGTTAAAAATGCATTTTGTGATGAAATTAATTTTGATTCAATGGATATTATCAATACTGAAACTATTTTGGAATCTCCTATAACTGAATTAAAAATTAAAAGTAACTGTAGGGAACCTACAAAATTAATAATTAAATCACAAGAACATCAAAATCAAGGACCAGCAGAATTGTGTACAATTAATGAGGACAATCAAAGATATTATTCCGACACTTCTTTAACACATTCATCTTTGAACACAAAAGAATTTGCAAAAGATACAGTTAAAGCAAAAATATTTAAACATCATAGAGAAAAGCTTTTCAATCAGAATGAAGATAATTTTATGTCATTTATGCATTCATCAGAAATAAGTGTTATCCCTGCCACTCCTGAACATGAAGCAATGAATGTGGACAATTTCATAGGACAATACTCTCCTGAAACTATTTTAAGTCCGTACGTTCCATTGATTGAAGTCGATCAATCGCCCAAAACTCCACATGGAAGAAATAGTCAAGTACTCATTCAAACTGTTCAAACTCCACCAAATGTGGATGGGACAACATTACCAGGTTTTTTTGAACCAATAGCTTCTCCAACACAGTCTTTTATCAATTATGAACTGCCATTTAAAGTGTGTATTTAAAGTTATAGTATAATAATATTGTTAATATGAACACATTGTAATTTATTTTTGTTTGCAGATTGACTCTGTAGAATCACCTAGAGTTATTCATGAAAATGATGATATTATCTTTTCACCCGAAATAAATAGGAAAAAATCAGACAATAGCCCATTGTCTCCTAATCGTTTCGACTCTGCTAAAAAACGTAAAAAAATTAGGTAAGTTTCTTGACATTTCAAAAAATAGTTTTTCATTATTAAAATATTTAATATTTTTACAGTAAGGATGGATTGAGAGGAAAATTTCGAGATCTTATTAACCGTAAAAAATCTGAAGCTTGTATTAGAGAATATGAGAAAAGCTTGTCTAAAAATTATAAGCCAAAACAAGGTGAAACTGCGTTATTAAAGGTCATTGAAGCATGGAAGGAATTTAGAATGATTGTTCTACTTTGTTACTACATGAATTCTGGTAAAAGAGTTAAATAATAATTGTAATTAAATTAAATCAATGTATATCATTATTATTACAGTATAATATATTACAGATAAGGAAGTTCAAAGAGTGTTAGTAACTCTAGACAATTGTCCTTTAAATGCTGCCAAGAATAGTATTATACGTATATACTCTCCATGGTTGACAATTAAATCTGACATTACTGAAGTGTTATTATTTATTGGAATTATTCACGCTGAAGTAATTGAATTCTCTGAATCTATCACTTGGCCTCTTGAGCTTGTAGAAGGAAATACAGATATCCATGAATTACAGACAACTGTATTTCAAAATAAAGTTTTATGGAAATGCAATTGTTCTAAAGGTATAACAGTATTTTTTTTATTGAGAACTAATTATCTATACCTAATAAAACTAAAATCTAAAATATTCTAGTCTATGGTTAAACAAAACATTCATATTTATATAAATCATATAGTTTTAATATTTATATTGATGTTCAATTAATGTAAATAGCAGAAATGGCCAAACTTTTTTTTGATTAAAATCTTATTATCTTAGATAATGCTTCATATTAAATTTGAAATAAATTAATATTATACTGTTGGCATAGAAGCTTGTCATTGCACATTGTTGGCCAGTTTATTATATAATATGGGAAATAGTTGCTAACTGCTAAACAGAGACGCTGCTCTAAATAATAATCAGAAAGTGTAGCTTGGTATTCAGCTTTTATAACTTTTGTGTGAGAAAATGTAATTTCACACAAATTGACTGATCCGTGATATTTATGTAACTGTATTTACTAAATATACAATAAATAGTTCTAACAATGGGGATCAATTTTGAAATTGTTCGAGATATAGTGTTTAAATTACATGATTGGCATTTGGCAAATATATATATAACAGTACTTATACTTTGTAGTGAAGTAGTTTGACTACTTTCATTCTAAACTTAAAACACCTTGGAAGCAAACTAATTTTTTAACAGTAAAACTATTATAATAATCAATAAATAACTAATAAATACTTAAACATCTTAAACTACCTAACTATACTTATTCAGTTACTATTATAATGTAAAAAATAAATCACCATAATTTACCACGTACAAACATTGTATTTCAAAACTAAAAATATATAAATATTTTGATATTTGCTTCTGAATCACATTCTACATAATAGCCAGTTGTATGTATACATATTAAAGTCTTAATGTATATTTTATAGAAATGTGCTAATAATATATTTTTTTTAGATGCTGCCTGTCAATGCTTGGGAGAATCAAGTGTTTACGATTATTTGCAATACATGATTCCTCATTAAGATGTATTCATATAGGCTAAGGTTGCAACTATTTTCATTTTTCCTAGTTAATTTTACAATCAAATAGTAGTATCAAATTACTAATATTTTTATAATACCGTTATTTGTATTTAGATTTTAATAAGGTTATTTTTGTTATATTTATTATATGAATTCAATCATGGAATATTTTATAAAAAACTGTTAGTATTTAGTTTTTTAGATAGTTAAAATGTGGTTTATATACTCAAATTTATTTAATATGTCATCCAATTTATGTATTTATATTTTATTGTGAAAATAATAAAAAAATTTAATATGTTGTTACAAGGAGTTTATAAATTATAATACGCAACACCACACACACCTTGAGTATATTTTTGTCTATCTCTTTAGCCGTGTTCATACTTTATGTAATGACTATTAATAAATAATAATGCATTTATTTTTTACTTTATTATTGAGAAATATTATATTTTTTATTTAGTTCTACAATTTATGAACTTTTTATAACGCAATTATTTTTGTTACTTAAGTAAAATCTGATAAACAATACATATCTCAGAACAATATTGTAGGTGTTAGTGTAAGCATAAGGTCAAAATGAATAAATAATAATATCAAAATGCAATATCCAATATCAATCAAATAATATGTTAAATTTCACAATAAGTTTTATATTTACATCTTATATTGAATAATAACCTTTTTATCTAATATATTGGCTGTTTAGCTATCTGAAATCATATTTGTAATTTGTTTAATTTAATTAATTTGTAGTGTTTGAGTACATGTTTTGGTTTTAAGTTAAATAAATCATTGATTTACATTTTTATTAATACACTACATTACGATAGTAAATAATACATAATAATTATTTAAATTTAAATTTTATTCATTAGTATTCAGCATTTTGTTTAAAAGATCTCTTTTTATCTTATTTATTAATATATTAGTTGTTTTATTTATGAAATCATATTCTCAGAGTATTCATTATGTTTGTTATATAATCCACAAGCTACAAGTCCAACAACCTTAAAAATAGTGCAGTGTGTTCATGATTAGCTCAGAAATGAGAATCAACTATTGTAGTTAATGCATTTTGTATGCATCAACATTTTTATATTAAACATAAAGTGTATATATTTTTGCTAGGGGTATCAAGAAATTAAAGATTTTTAAAATAATGAACAAAAAGTTTTTGAAGAGGATATTCTATCCCCACACGTATTGTCACCATTTTTCAAACAAACAATATGCATACCAAATTTGCATACTAAATTTGCATTCATTAGGAGAAAATTTGTATTGTTATCTAATATTAAAGTGAATTTACCTGTTATATAAAACTTAAAGGTTAACAATTATACTCTATTTGAATGTCAGTTTTTTTACAATATTTTAGTTCTTAAATTGCAATATTTTACAGTCATAAAATTGGTTAAAAATGGAATATTGTAGAGAACAAAAGTACAAATATATCAGTACAATGATCTTACCTTTTAAGTCGTATCCACATGTATGTTGTTTCTGCCTTACACATAATATTGCACATTTTATGCTAGAGTGACTTATTATTATATTTAAAGCTGAAAATAATATCCAGGGCCCCACTTAATCTTCTTCAATATTTTAAAGCAAGTTATAAGTGTTTTAAAATTTTATAGTAAAATTCATTCTTTTGAACATAAATTGTGATATGTTATCCTTTAGCAAGACAGAGACAACATAATATAATGCAGGTAAGACATCCCCTTGACAGACATTTTCAATACCTAACTAGTTTAAATTGTGAGAACAATGTTTTATTGAAAACTAACAAAATATTATATATACCTACCTATTGCAAAATATACTTATTGCTTATAGCCTATAGGTATACGAGTTAGGTATTTACCTACTTATATCTATAGGCATATAGTCTAAATAGGCTATAGATTCTTTTATAGATTAGACTTTTAATAACCTTCAAGTAGGTAGGTAATAATTCTAATTAATATAATAATATAATGTTATGTATTGTTTAATGTTTATTATCTGTTTATGACTGTATCTATTATCTATAGAAGGTAAAAAAACTTTAGATAACAAATATTAAATATATAAATTATTGTAGGAAGTTAAGTTTCAAAAAAAGTTACGACAATATGTAGGCAATATAAAAAGCTACATAATCACAAAAATACAAAAATTCATAAAAAAATATTTAATAATATGTTACCTACGTATTGTTATTATAAGTAGAAATAAACTATTATACCTATATCTACTTATAAATGATTATGAGATCATTTAAAGCACTTAATAAATAAAAGATTAAGTAAAGCTGAAGAGATCTCAAGGTTAGATATCATAAAAATGGTTTTCAAGTGATAATAAAATATTGGTACCTATAATAAATAATAATAATTAATCAAGAAACGATTGTTTTTAATTAATAAAGTACGTATGTAGATATTATAATTTTTTTTGAAATTTGATTAATAAATAATGCATTCCTTAAAGTTTGCCAATAGGTGCAAACAAAAGGTTAGAATCGTGGTTTTCCTCTACTTTTTGGGTCTTATACCAGACGCATAGCCAGGATTTTTTTTAGCAGAGTGTTTTAACTTTACATTTAATTACAACAAAGAGTAGGGTTTACACGCTCTCCATATTGTAGAGATCAATTTTCATATTAATATAATATCAAATTCAAATATGAAATAGAATCACATGACAACATAATTTTTAGAAATCTGAATAATAATGTACCTACATATATTTTTTGCATAAATACCGTTTATTGGTTGTGGCCTGTGGGGGGTTGTTTTAACACCCGAAACACCCCCTCCTCCCAGCCACTGTCCCCCTGAAATTAGTGTATGAAGTTTCGTAATAATTAACACACCGTTGTTGTGGGTTGTTGTGTGCGATTACGAAACGTATAAACCGATATGCCTTCAAAATCCACCCCTAGGAAAATGGACGTAAAAAAGTCTTTGTGATTACGTTAGAGATCTTTTTAGAAAGTATTTACGCTGAGAAATAATATAATTAATGGCATAATAATTGGGGTCTTGGGGGTTTTTTTTTTGTCCGAAGGGGTTGAATGAAACTCCTAGTCATAATTTATCTCGCTTTGGCACGTGCCTCGCTTCGTCTCCTCCCCAGTAGTGCTTAGGTGCTGCTCATTGTAGTTATTATTTATACGTTGTTATATGCTCTATATTATAATATAAGTAGGTACCTATATCATCAATAGCGTGTTTAAATGACAAAAACACTTGCAGCCTGCAGGTCACATTTAAATATACAAATAATATATTATATCTTACATAATGTTTTGATGTTTATTATTCAAGCGAGTGGGGCGATCAGCGTTTTGTGAAGCGATAGTATGAATCAGTGGGCTTTACGATGTGCAGGGGGGGGGGGTGGAGAGGAAAATGATTTATTCACCAAAACCTAATTTTTTTTTACACAAGTCTTAAAACCTATTTTTTGGCTTGGAAACAAATCGTAGCACCCATAAATCGATAAATAATATATTAAGCGCATAAGAATTCATTATAAAAAAGTGTTATAACTTGTTTAAAAAATATAACGTGATGATATTATTATATTGTTATCAAAATTCATTGAATAATATATTTGGATTATATTTCCAACCCGGACAATTATGCGATAGCGTTGACAATATACGTCAACATAATATTATACAACGCAGGAGAAACGTGAAATAAATGTACTTAGTACCCACTCGTATAAAATTACATGCAATATAATTGAAAAAAAATATTTTTATCTTATAATCAATGTAATATGTTAAATGTAATAAATGTGTAATGTATTGCATTGTTTCTTTATTTTAGATGACTTAAAGATTTCTACTGTCGGGAGTCAGCACATCTGGTGGCGGAGAAATGATACATTTGCCTCCCCCGCTAAAATGCCAGAGATGAAATTGCCACCCTTGCCCCCCTCCCACACACAATTACTCCACTGGTATTAATATAATATTTAAATTGCAATTTGTATAGATAAGTGACGTATAATCGCTTAATATAGTGATCGTAGATAGATATAATACATATATTATTAATTTTATAAAAAAAATAATTTTTACTTATACAACTGTTGCAAATTTAAATTTCAACTTAAGATTATAAAACCACGAAATGTTGGCATTTTTAAAAACGCATGTATATTACTTTTCTTTTTTCATAAAATTACACCTTCGCTGTGGTTAGATTAAATTTAAAATAAAACAACACTTTTTTTGAAACATCTGAATATTTTTCGTATAACCTAAGGCACCTAACATACCCTCTCCTAATTTCAACCGATTCAATGTAGGTACCTATTTATGTACCTATTATTGTATGTATGTATGTACCTATATAAAGGAATTCTAGAACGTGCCATGTGTTAAACAAATATTATATGCTTGATGTTTAAATTATACATTATATTATTGTAAATAAAAATACATGTTCTAACGATTATTCTATAATCGATCATAGTTGTAAATACTATAATATCATTATTGTTAAAATTTTAATGATGTATGTTTTCCTTCAAGTTCTCATCTCGGATCTCCCTCCTGGACGAGACTCGTAGGTAAAACAGTGAAAAAAAGCAGCTTTTAGGTTTATACGCTTTATTGAATTGAAGATTTGTATATTACAATGATTTGAGAGTAATTCCGTACCTAATTTATTCTTGTTATTTTTTTATTTATTTAGATAAGCCTCATCGGCATCTGGGCCGTTGGCTGACAATGTTTTACTTAAATATAAAACAACAATATGGCATACTTGTTCGCTGTTTGCTGTTACACTAAATTATCTATATTAATTTCTCTCGTCTTGACCTAGTGATTGATGGAGGAATTCGAGGATGTAAATTATTTTTTATTTTTAATATAAAAAATATAATATCATATGCCACTGCAGTGTATAATAATTAATAAATTAATCATTTATATTTTTTTGCGCGTTAAATGCATTGTAAAAGATAAACAGATAAATTCCTACTCATCTGAACGCTATATACTTTTAAATAATGTTATCATCAAGAGTGTATAATATAAATAATAATATTATATGTACCTATCGTTTATTCGTATGAATAATCGTTTATCGTATACCGACATATTATATCTACGCCCAAGCAAACATTTATATATATTTTTTTTTTTCATGAGCCTACTTATACCTATACGTTATATATAGTAATAGGCAAGAACTTAAGGACTTGAGGCGCATTGCAGATCTCAATACCTATAATAGTCGCAGAATGATGGTCGCAGGTGGCCATAACCCCCCTCCCCCATAATACCTATAAGCATTATACCCGAAACATTATAGGCTGTATGCCTAAATTCACCACGCTACGCCTATGTTAGTACCTATATAAATAATAATTATGAGCCCTTGGTGAATTTAAAGTTGTCGATTTTTATTTTGGTTGATAATGAAAATTATGAATCATCGAAGATTATCGTGTACCTAAAACTGTGGTATCTGCATGCATAATAATTTAGTGATGTAGTTTTCCTATTTCTGTATATACATTTTGACATTTTGTCAATGTTAATACATACAATTGTTACTCCCATTTGTATATCGTACATGGCTATATGGGACTCTAAAATGTATATCGATGTATTCATATTTCATACATACGTATTAAGTTACGTATTATAGGTAGATACGTCGTGCGTATTAAACCTCCGCCCAAAGCTGCACGTGTTCTACATATAGGTCGTATAATTACATTGTTTTTATTCCCGACTGTTAATTTTATTAATTTCAGGTTCCCGCAAATGTTTTCGCTACTATGATTTTAGGAAATTATCATGATTTTTATTATTATTTGGATCATCTAAAGTTTAAACACAAAATAAAAAAAAATATTTTTTTATAATTAAGTTTATGCGTGAGTGCAGTAAGTAGGTACAGTATTGTTATTGGTTGGATACGATATGGTAGGTACCTATAATTAGGTTTTTATATTTTGTCAAAGTTTAATTTCATGATAGGCAATCGTTGTATTATATTTATATTAATTTCTGTAAATTACTTTTGATTTTTATTATTTTAACTCTGGTTTTCGTAATACTTGTATAAATTGTTGATAGTCAGCGAAACCACTTATAATATTATATAGAGCTGTTCGATAAGATTCGATTTTTCTAAAATAAATTTCAAATACATATTCTTCACCCAAGCGTTAAAAAACAAATCTTAATTTATATAGATAGCTATATTACAAATAATCATTGTTGAGAAGGGACTTGTTTCAAAAGGAACAGATTCCTAGAACGAGTTCTTTTTGTAAGAACGGAGCTTAGATTTGCTTCTATTAAAAATAAAGCAAATTAAGGAATTTTTTTTTTGAGAAACGTGAACTAAAATTACAGTTCCTTTAAATTTTAAAAACATATTTTAGATTGTAATACAATTTTCTTTGTTTCTACTCGTTAATAAGTTTAAGGAGATATTTTTAGTTGATTTGCGTTTAATTCATTGATCGTTGCGGAACATCATAAATAAAAAAAGTATTATTATAAAACAGAAATTTTGTAAGTAACTTGTTAAAAATGAACGAAAATTGGAACGAGTCCTTTTTTTTTGGAGGAACTAGGTTTGAAGCGGGTTCTTTTTTTGAATAACGAACAAGGATCTGGAACTAGTTCATATATTAAGAAATTAACGGGGAACGGAACGAGACCCTTTTAAAAAGGAACTTTCCCAACACTGCAAATGATAACAAAGATATTATCGAATATTATTCGCTCGTCAGTGGGTACATCGTGTTACCGCATTTCTATTCCTCGAATATAATAATATTATAATTACACAACAATAACGAGTAAGGCTCTCGGGACACCGATCTCTCCCGAAAGACCCGTGGACACGGCCACACTGGCCACTGGCGTATCGTATATATCGGCGCCGAAGCACGCGTCCGTGAATGCGAAAACTCACCGTACACCACGTGTTGCGCTCTTTTCCGATCGACGACGACGACACACAACGCGCGTAACGTGTGCGAAAACCGTCGTCCGTTTTATATTTTAATGAATTAATTTTTTTTATCTCCGCAGCACCCGCCGCACGTGCGCGGCCACGTTCGTAGACTTGAATGGATTATTAAATACTAACGAGCAAAACAAAAAAAAAAAAAACAAATAAAAAATGATAAATTACAATATTATTATTCAGTAATAATTATAATTGTAACCTCCGACGACGATAAGACAGTTGTAAATAATAATAATAATATAATATGCGATCGGGTGGGACATGACGCGTAGGCCGGCGCAAGTTGCTGCGGACCGTAATAATAATTTGTTATATTATATTTTTATGATATAACGACGATGGCGAAAATAAAAAAACAATAATATGTAACGAGACGAAATACAAAGTGGAGAGAATTCGTAAGGAAAGACGAAACGAAAATAAAACAATACGATTATTATAATCATTGTTGTTGTTGTTGTTGTTGTTGTGCACGAGAGTGAGGGAGAGAGTGAGAGAGAGAGAGAGAGCGAGTGAGAACACTGAGCAGAGTGAGGGAGAGTGATCGACGAAGAGAACGTCATACACGATGGGCGGAAGAGAAGGGGGTGGGCACAGCGATTTGGCATCGGTGGCGCGGCGGGGAAGGGAGGGGATCGAGCATCGCTAAGGAGGAGGAGGCGATAGCGCGGCGTCGGCTATTCAATCGGTGCGTATGCCAACGCCGCGATCGCGTCGCCGACGTACTACTACAACAACCAATACTAACACTACTACAACAACAACTACTACTACTACTACTATACTTATATTTTACTCTGTGCAACTGGTGCCGAATCTGCGCCGGGGTAGTCGCACGCTGAACACGCGTCTGGTAGGTGCGAACACGCTCTCGTGATATTATACAGTCGTCGGCCGATCCGTTCCGTTTTTTATATTATCGTTCAATAATATTATTATTTCGCGTACGCATTGCAATAATATTATTTATATTATTTTTCGCGTACGCGCTTTAATATAATATTATACAGTTATTATATTATTGAAATATATCATTGTAATTCTGTGCGTCTCGCGTCTTCACGAGGTATTTACCGAGCGGTTTTATTTTTTTTCACCACTCGTCGACGAGTCGTCGGTGGTAAAAAATCTAAAAAAAAAAAAAATTCAAGAAAATAATTCGCATTTTCTCTTCCGCGTGTCACAAATTATCGTCGTCGTCCGCAAGTGGTGCCGTTGAAAAAAAATATTAATTATTATTATTGTAATTGTTATTGCACGGACATCACACGCGTATCATAGAGTTACAGTTCGCGCACACGATGAACACGATGGTCACGCCGTTTTCCTCTTCAGTCGTCGTTGCCGTCGTCGTCGTCTGTCAATCGACCGCCGCGAACGCATCGTTCTACCGGTGACACGAGAGCCCTATACGTCGCCCAGGTAGGCGAAGAGGTAGGTGGCTAACCGCACAAAGTCGTTCTCGTCGGCACCGATTTTCCGCGACAGTGTCGAGCGCCGCACCGTGCACGCCGCTCCGGTTTTCGTTTGCGCAACACCCGCACCGACACATCTCGCCCCGCGCACACGCGTTGAGACCTTAGACGCACCGCCACCGAACCCGCGCGGTACCAACACACCATGAACTCGCCGCAAATGTACGACACGGCGCCGCAGCCGCACGCCCATCAGCCGCAACACCACCAGATCAGCCAACAAGACCTGGCGATGGCCGCCAAGAAGGCGCAGCTGGGGCAGCTCAAAAACAGGTATGACATCTCGGAACTGTCCACGCCGGAGATATCGCTCGACCTGCAGAACCTCATCGACGACAGCCAGTTCAGCGAAGGGCTGTTCACGGAGATCCTGCAACAGGGCCAGGTCAAGTTGCCCAACGGCACCGGCGGCGGTGGAGGCCGGAACGGCGTCAACCAGAATGGTTTCAACTCGCGCACCACGCTCGCGTACATGCCGCAGCCCGTGCACTACGAGAGCACGCCGGCCTCCACGGGCGGTCCCATCAAGGAGGAACCGCCGGAGTCCGTGGAGTTCCGGAACCAGCAGCAACAGCAGCAGCAGCAGCAACAGCAACAGCAGCAGCAGTACCTTAGCAACGGCCAGGGGGGCGCGTTCCAGACGTCACCCGTGTCCAGCAACGGCAGTAGCTCGCATCTCAAGGCCCATCACCACAACCACCACCGGAAGTCGAGTTCCGGCAGCAACAAGTCCGTGGACAAGAACACGGACGAGTACAAGAGGAGACGCGAACGGAACAACATAGCCGTCCGCAAGAGCCGGGAAAAGGCGAAGATCCGCAGCCGCGAGACCGAGGAGAAGGTCAAGCTGTTGGTCAAAGAGAACGAGCGGCTGCAGAAAAGGATAGAGCTGCTCAGCGAGGAACTCAACGTCCTCAGGTCGCTGTTCACCAACGTGGGCGTCCTGCCCGAGCACCTTCACCGGGAGCTCAACAAACATTTCGACGCCTATCCACACTTGCAGTGAACCATCTCATGCGCGTGGTAAATATTAATCTTATTACTTTTTGTTACCATTACGACTATATATTATTATGTTATTGTTATATTATCATCGTCGATCTCAGTAGATTCCTACACGATATACGTATATGAAATTATAGTAATTTGGACACACCGCTCACCCCCACCCCCCCACCCCCCTCGCCGCTTCACGTTCAAGACTCACCCCGTGATTCTGCGCCTTAAATAGATTTTCCGGCAATTGAAAATCGACCCGAATCCGATGGCACGTGCGTCTGTCCGAGACGTTTTACACCAGTGATCCGCCGATAGTATATAAATTATACACGACGTTATAATATTATTATAATAATTAATGTGTAACGTGCGATTATACGAAATTAAGATAGTCATGGCCCGAGACCGACATTTTGCTGGTGCAAAAAAAAAAGCTGACGCGTATGTAATTACACAGTCGCACGTAACACGATATAACACTCGACTGATTTTCACGGTTAGGCGCGGGCGCACGCAACGATTGCGCGTTCGTTTCCTGCGTTCGAACTCGGCAGTAGGTCAACTCGGAAACGTCGTTAAATCATTTCAATTGAACTGCAAAGGCTCGCAATTATTTTAATTATCCGTCAACTGATGCAGTTGCGCAGCGTACTTGTCAGTTATCGGTCCGTAGGTAGGTATAGGTATTATAGGTGTATATTATAACTACTGCAGTAACCCGACGTCACCCGCTGCACTGCAGGCCCGTATGCACTTGTGTACGTATCGGAAAACTATGTAATAATATAGTATATTAAAACAGTAAATTGGTGAAATTTTCACGAATAAAAAACCATGTGTACCAGGTGTATCACGCCGAACACGGTATATATGGGTATATGCAGTATATATATATATATGATATCGACTACAGCGCGCGTTATCAGCAGAAATTGAGTGAATATAATATAACACTCGTGTATCATCGGTTCAATATATTATAACATGATGAGTTACGTCAAGATCTGCCTTGACCTATAACTCTGCGGGTCATAAACTAAAAACGTCAATAATAGTATTAAATGTTTATACGAAACGAAAACCGTCTGCACTTGACTACGGTAGGCGCCCACGACACAGTTTGTATAACCCCATATTTTCGGTGGGGGGGGGGTGCTCGTTTTCCCGCGACGGGATCCGGAAGCGCGTCTGATGAAAACAAAACGTTGCACCGTCAGAAATATCCACAAATCGTCGTCGACAATAACGATTAGGGATCATAAAACCAGCGACGTGCACATAATGATATATTATTATATCGGGGTAGCGGAGGCTTGGCGCCGCCTCCATTGTCGGTGATGTAAGTGGTGGAAATAATCGATCGCGGAAAATCGTACGGCGTTTGTATCTGACAATTATAATAATAATGTTCTGTGTATTATGCTATAATACAATACTACAACAACCGTAATACCACGGTATATATAATAGGTACGTCTATAGAGTTGTACATGACTACCGTTCTGACAATTGCCGACCTTTGACCGTCGAGTATTCTTACAAAGCACCGCGTGTTAATATTACACGACACAATAATAATAATAATAGTAAAAATAATATCGAGTAACGGTTTATAAATTAATTACTCGATCGATCTCCCAGGCCAACGCTATATGCCTATATAATATACGATACACACACCTTATAACCACGCACATATTATTATATTATACATAATGTTTTAATGATATATTATTATTATTATTATATCGTAGAAATGACCACCGCCGCACGTATACACACATTGTTTTCACTCTGCGGCGAGCGTGTGGGTTTCTGGGTCGAGTGTATACTGTTATTATTATATATTATGCGCGCGCGAGATGGAAAACGACGTTGTCGCGTTACATAATGATAGTAATAATAATAATAATAATAATAATAATGATAATACCTAGTACAAAATAACGCTGTTCCCAGTGTGCGTTGCGAAACATAAATAATATATAATATAGGCACACTCGAAAATTCGCCGGGTTTCCACCACCGTGCCGCAGGTCCGACAAAACGATAAATTATAATAATAATATTCGTCCTACTATAACACTACGTTATATTATTATTATTATTATTATATACAATATCGATGTAATAAAATATTACGATGTTGTATAACACTCACTTGTAGTTATCATAATAATAATAATAATAATATTTTATTCGTAGTGTCCGGCGATGGACCTAACCTAACCGTCCCAGGCGACAAAAGCCACGCGCGGCGAGGAGATCGTCGTCGGTCGGGTCTCCAAACGAGAGGGCGCATAATCATCAAATTTATCTTATACGTTTAATGGAAATTATAATAAAATATTATATTATATCATATCAGGTGTTCGACCGTCCATCAACACCCATCGCCGTAATAATACTATAGTGCATGGTATGTATGGTATATACCATTATAATATAGGTAGGCGCGTTATAATAGTTCTATAGTACTATAGGCGTATATATTATATAGAGGTACCCACCGACCTAGTCGAGCGATTTCTTTGTGTACACCTTAACCTGTTACTATTATTATATAATGATATATATATATGTGTGTGTGTGCGTTGTGTTCGCGCATGCATAATCATTTACACTTTTGTACGTAGTCGCCCCTTGTTTTTTTTTTTCTCCTTGTTTTGTTTTTTACGTCCGAAATTCCCATGGACCCCCTAGACCGCTCGCGGGTTTCTGTGTGCGTGTGTTTGCGGTGCAGTATGTGTGTTCTCGGACGCGCACGTGTGTGTGTGGTGTTTGTTATAAACGCGCACCCCTCGCGGGCAGGTTATCAATCTTTGAATATTTTCCCACACACCATATAGCCTCCACCACCACCACCACATCCACCACCACCACATCCACCATTCGCCATCACCTCCGCGTTGCAGGGGCGCGACTGCAGCGTGTGTATTCGCGTATTAAAAATCGTAAAAGCACACACACGGCGAGCAGTTTCGCCCGATACCACCCCGCTTAACCCGGTTCAATGGAAACAGGGATAACATTTACACATTATTTCACCGCTTCCGAATAATAATAATGGAACACGCATAAAAGAACACTGCAAGCGAATAATAAATACACATAAAACGAGTAATAATATAACATAATAATAATATTATAGGTATATATAGGCAATGTGCGTGCGTAAACCGACGTAGGTATTATGTATTAAAATAAAACACAGTCGTTCCTGCACGACGACTTGTTGAGCGTTTTTTTCCCCTTTTGCACGGGTGTATATAGTGTGTGCGTGGTGCGAACGCTTTAGCGCGACCATACCCCCACCCCGATCCGACACATCGACTCCGATTCACTGCACTGCTGATGATTTTGTATTTTGTGAATTGTGACCGTGCGATTATAATATTACGGTTACGACGCTTTCGGTCTACGATCGCGTCCATTGTATAGCATCGTTTATAATACATATTATAATATTATGGTCGACGAGTTAATATTAATAATTAATATAATATTATAGCTATTATTGGACAACTCCTGCAATGATATGCGAAATTTATTAAAGCTCTTGTTTGATTTATTTTCAGGTTTTAAGAAATTGGCATCGATGAACCCGGTTCAATATCATCTCCTCTCACACTTTTTGGTATTAAACAGGGACATTTTCTGACCTGTTTTTTTTATTATTATTATTTTTATTATGATTATTATTAGTTAGAATGTTAAAATTGTTATTGTTCATAAAAATCGTTTATTTAAAAGTTTCTTCGAGACTTGACACAAAAAAATAAAATGATAAATTATGTATTAATTTAATAATCCTATAATACTGTAATAATTACAAAGCATCAATATACGTTAAAATACAAAATTTAAATATATTGGCGGCGGCGCTCAAACGCTGAGCTACTTAACTATAAATATATAATAATAATAACGTATAATACTATATTTTTTTTACGTATCTATAAAAAATGTAGACCTTTCTTTAAAAAATATTACGAATCTTATCAAACCCCTTTGGATATCGGGCATATTTTTATACGTGTGTCTATGACATATAGATTTATTATATGGACTATATTTATTTATTTTTCTACTCGTACAAAATCATTTTAATCAATGCAAATATGATATATTATTATTGTTTTGAAACGCCGCAGCATTATTTACCCCTCCTTTTAGGTTTGTATAGATGTGCATACGCCACGAGTGTTCAATTTTTATTACCTATATCGTTTCGGAGATAATTGCTCGTCTTCTTGTATTTTCTCTAATTATAATTTTTATTTTACTTACATTTTTTTTTATTTGTACATATTATACAAAGCACATTAGCGTGAGAGGATCGGAGTGAACGAATCGACCGAAATATTGTGTATTTATACATACATTATATCTATAAAGTCTCAATACGCCGTTTCTTGCTGCAGTTATTATATCGACGTCAGCTGTGATGTGTATTATTATGTTAGTATATTATCGTCTACGAGTGATCGTATAAATGTTATACGATTGTATATAAATTGTATAACAGTATCGTAACTCGGAAGCGTTGCCGTCGGCAGACATTCCTGAATATTACCAAAATGAAATAAAAAAAGAACGAATGTCCGACTCCCCCCCCCTCCTACGGTACTTGGAAACGATAACATTTTTAAATATTTCCACAATATCGTTAAAATATTATTTGCTTTCCAAAGTATATCGTATGGGTTGTGATGCGTATGACTTTCGGTGATGACACCTGTAGCAT
The DNA here is from genome assembly GCA_027563435.1 of Nasonovia ribisnigri. Lineage (NCBI taxonomy): Eukaryota > Metazoa > Arthropoda > Insecta > Hemiptera > Aphididae > Nasonovia > Nasonovia ribisnigri. The sequence goes on from JANEHU010001750.1 coordinate 26,825, forward strand.
ATCTGCGTACCAATTTACATATTATTTACCAGTTTACCACATGCGTTGTATACGAATGTCCGTCGTCCACATGTTCAGGTTGTACTGTAAGTACAGATTTAAATCTGCGTTCATGGTTCATCGTTATAGGTACTACCGGACAAGCACCATTAATTGTTCGTACTCAGATATACTTGTACCTAAAAGTAAGTACTGAGTGTCCGAGCGCAGAGTGTGCATATTTTTATCATCATTTTTGTACCGTACAAACAGTGGAAGCGTGTAACCAAGTATCGGTTGCGTTCGGTTCAAAGACATCTATTGTCGTTATTCGTTTTTTCCCTGAAACCCTCGAACGCTGGAAATGTTAAAGTACACCTCCGATCCGTTAAATAAATAATAAAAATAAATAAATGTATTATATATTGGGTTGAACATTTATAATGAATAATTGCCAAAATTGGATAGGTTTTTTTTATTAATATTTTCTCGTGTCTTTCTTCTATTTTTACAATAATATTCTAATAATTTCTTTCAATAATGTGAAACACTGTGATGTCAAAGTGCCTGTATAATTAATAATAATTATCGTTATTTTCATACCTGAAAAAAAAATCAAGAACAAACAAATGAGTTACCTGTGTACAGCATACTAGGTCTTAGAGCCAGATGCGAACCACGCCATGCCAAAACGTTTATTATAAATGAAAGGAAAAAAATAGTTACCTAACGAAATTCCTAATTTATTATATCGGTATAATGTTACCCGTTATATAAAAGTAGATTTTAAATATATCTATACGTATATAATATGTTTAGTATTTATATATACTAAAATAATATAATATTATATTAACCGTTTTCTTTTCATTTCGGCCTTTCGTGAAAATACCAAATTAAGTCTAAATACTATTTTTTAATCGATTTTTTTACTATTAATAAAAAGTTACATATTATGTAAGATTTACGAAAAACTGCCTTTGGCTCAGCAGAGTTTAAAATTTGTTGTAAATACCTTTTTTTTTACGTATGTTGTACTATAATAAACATTTTGTACGTTTTGTTTGTTTTTTTTTTTAATTTTAAATTTAAAGTATAAATTTTTTTTTACCTATTTAGTAGTTTTTTCTAGTCTAAAATTAAATTTTTATAACTTGTAAGATATCGTATTTTTAGTTATTTAAAATAGTACCGTATAATACATATTTTTTATTTTTATTATTTAAACATAATTTATTTGTATAGGTTACTACATACATTATATTATACAAAAATATTCTGCAGTTTAGTGTTAGTATATTTTTAAAATATTATTATGTTATGGTTTTAATATTATATTTTTCTCTTTGTTTTACATTTTTTTCGTTATTGATTAATAAAAAAAACTTTTAAAAATAAAATTTTCATTAATGTGTGTTTTTACCTACCTGTAATTTATTATTTTAATTGTTTTTTAGTATGTATATATCATATATTCACCCCTTTAATAGTTCCATTAACATCACTGCACTTGTGTGTAGAAAGTAGGAACCATTGCAATAATAATTATAATAATATAATATAGGTACATTATATTTGACTACAAGTACAATGCATGATTGTTTTACTCCCAGTGTATGTAAGTGACGTATCCCAAGTACGCAATAATGTTCAAATACTCGACGGAGGAAATCATGCGGAATGACGAGAACTCGACTGCGATTGTTAAAATTTTTTTTTTAAAAATCATTTATTAAACCACTTCACACGAGAACGTAATAGTCTACATCGTAGGCATATTACGTATTACGCGTTATGTAGCGTAAAGTCGATTAATGTTTTATAGCTCAGAGTCGCGTTCACGTATAGCATAATATATAATATAATATATAGGTAGGTGTACTCGGTATTCTACAAATGGTTTTTTTTTACTTTTTTTTTTCATTTGAACATTGACATAGCTCAAATCGTGACATAATAATAAGTATACGTATTATATACATGTTACCTACAGTTTATTTATTTAACAGGTCCATATTATTACGATTGAACCAGAGAATAAAATTCGATTTTGTCCGAAGCACTAAATGAAACATAGTTATGGTTACATAATATTACGTGAGTACCTATACCTATATTATAGTGTTATAGTGATGTCGTTTGGTTTTCATTCAGTGCGGTCTAAAGACTATATATTGTTATTTTCGATTTTATAACGGATTCCACATAACCATATAATACGATAATAATTATAATATTATAATATTAGGTATATTTTTCTATCTTGGTTCTTAGGTAGCCTAGACTAGGGGCATCTTATTGTTAATAAAAAAACAAAATATATTGTTATTGCAGTACTTATAATTTCAAACACAACGATTACCATTACGAATAAGAAAATTCCATGATATATTAATATCTGTACCTATATATTATAATATTATTTTATTGAGGTTGATGGAAACTTCGTTCTTTAAAGGGTTACTAATCTAACCTAAGTGGGTATATATATCGATTATAGGTACTTTTGTAAGATGTCTGAGCCTTGTGTTGTCGTTAAAATCTGATTTTCGAGGACTTTCTTCCGTGAAATTACACCTTTAACCTGTACACAAGTATCTAAATGGCCGTGTAATAATGATTTTGATTCGAAATTGTGTTTGACATTAAATTGTTTGACACGCCACACGCGGTCAATGAGCTATTGCTATAAGACTATATAATGTATAAAATATATGGCTTATATATTATACAGGAATATTCGATGTAAAAAATATTTACAATTATAATTTTTGAGAAAAAAAACATTCGATTTTAATACCTTATGGCATTATTAACAATCCTATAACAGTCATATTACATAAGGAAGTATAAAATTATTATCGTCGAAAGAACCGTCGAAGAAACAAACGAAGTAAAATGTATAAATTGGTCTGAAATGATAATAATAATAATAATCACTAATCATCTCTATCACACATATTCGACGAATGTTTTTGCTCGTTTGGGTGTTAAAAGTTACAACGAGAAAACATTGGTATTATACAATATAGCATCGAGTTGTCATTATCTATAAGGCTCTGCTGCACAATCATAATAATAATAATAAACAAATTGTAAACACGAGCTATTATTACTTACATATTATGCGTATACGTATACATAACCAGACACCTACCATATATACCTATACGTTTTACGTAATGAATAAGGTGCAAAGTAAATGTGCGTGTTGTTACTTGTTGCAGAGGAGGCGCCCAAGTTTGTATAGTGCTGTACTGCTGGTGTCGTAGTGCAGACGACGTTAAGTATATAATATTATGCATTTATATATTTAGGTAGGTACCTAACCTAACCTATCGGCCGTCAGCTATATAATATAATAATATGTACATGTATACCCACGTGGCCAAGCGTATACAATAATAATACATGTGTAGTGAAACGTCGTGAACCGTCACTTCTTTAATAATCGGAAATAATTATATAATAATAATTTAATGCAAATAAATGATTTTCAAAACACGTTGATATTATGCTACACTATAATATAAGGACACACAATTATTATACACGCAGTGTACAGGCAGACTGCTTATAAGGGGATTGTTGATTTTTGTGGATTTGCACCCAAAATTTTATTGAGTTTTCGTGTGTACACCACTATACCTGCTATAATTATATAACTCTACCAGGAGTGTATATGATCGAGCGATGTGGGGGGAGTGGCCCCCCAGGTATATGATTTCATTTTACTAATTGCACATTTTTTATTAATGTTAACTGTATATTAAAATATTACCATACCTACCAATATCTTTTTAAAGTTAAGAGTTCAATATTAATTATTTTTTATATGTTATCTGTATGCAAATTTATTTTTTCAATCGAAAATGTACATTACTATCAGACCCATAGGTCCAACTAGGGTTAAAATTCTGGACCAAACGATCAACGCACGAAACATTTTGGAAACCATTGTGTTGTAATACCATAGCGCTATACTATAGTATACAAAAAATATAATTACGACTTTTGACCCCCAAAAAGCTAGGGGGGTTCATTTATAATACACCCCCTGGAAATAACACAGTTAAAATCTCCTGTAGAAACGTTTAATATGTTCTGGAAACTATCAAACAAATTCAAACAATTAATAAACAATATAATCAATGTACGCAATCATATTACATTCCAAGATCCAAAGTAATAAAATACTATTGTAAATTGTAATGATAATATTATGTTATGCCCACACGTCATTATAACAAGTAAACTAAAATACAACGTATATTAATAAATAACGGCCAGATTGTGGTACGTAGAAATCGGACTCTAATAAAACAGAGCGATCACATTTATACAATCACGGATTAATAGAAATCAACACGTATGTGTAACGGCAAAAAGTAAAACGTGTGGCTTTCTTATATATGCCACCAGAGAAAAGGGATGGTCGTAAAAGGTCTTTGCCGTCGAAACGAAAATTATAGTGCTTGGAAGCGAACCGTGACAAAGCCGCCTGCCACTATCTAGTCAGGATAACCTTGTTCATTGGCGGTCAAACAGGGTGAGGGGGATAGATAACCCCATGGGATTTTTTTCAACGTTAAAGATCTTATAACCATACATTATTTTTAAAAATCAAATGGCTAGTGTATGATAAAAAATTAGCCATATCCCCGCTTGACAAAATCATTTCACTGCCACTGACATTGTCGTACTTTTAGCCAGTGCATTAGCACCAACCATCTTATAGCAACAACCTCTCAATACCGAATACTTACGAGTGACAACTGGACTTCTTTTAACGAGCAGTTATCAGTTTGTTTTATTATTTCGATTCACGTATTTCGAGTAGGTATTTTATAATTTATATTATTTTGATTAGTTTTACTTCTTAACCCTCTTAATTCGAGATATACTTTTTGCGTAGCACATAAAGATGACTACTAATCTGAACGATTTTAGATTTACGTCGTATTTTAAGCATTCGTTTAATCGGTATCCAGTTTTTGGTGTTTACATTGAAAATATCGTCCAGAATAATTAAGAAGTGGAAAATCATAAAAGTAATCGTTATAATTTTGTTCATAATATAAGGGTTTGTATTATATATTTTAACTAATGAAGCAAAACGGAAAATGATAGAAAAGTAGATTAATTTTAACGCGAGTGGAATCAGGTAGTACAGCTATAGTACCTTTAAACATACATAATAAAATATACCTATCTATAAGTTATACAGTATTATCTATATTAGATACTAATATATAGACTTAATATATGCATTTGATATTGTAAAACGCTACAGGTACCTACTCTATAAAGTATAGTACATTACACACATAATATAGATTATAGACAATAGATCGCTATAATTACCGACCACAACACTATCCTGAACCACGCATGATGATGTACCTATGACAAGATAGTTGAATAATTATTGATAGTATGAAGATCTATATCCTGACAGTGAGGTCAATTTGAAAGTTTTTGTCAAAATACCATGATATAGAGTATATATTGCTCTAGATATATCAACTATCAACCGTATATGATATAGTTGATGGATGGTGGATTTGGGAGCTTGTGTCTAACATAACATATTTTTTTATACATTTAAGACTTTTATAGAGATTTTTTTTGATATCTTGAAATGGCTATTATTTTGTACATATTATAGAAGTTTATTCCACTTATTCTTCCTCTTTCCCCCACAGTAAAAAACATTTGTATATGCCACAGAACTGGACACATATTATATACGACGGGATTTTGTCCCGCATCATGATCAGCGTCACCGTAAAATGTACATAATTATGCCATAACCCATAATTATAAATAATAAATAAATAATTAATGTTATGTACTTGTGTGTAGTAAATATTTTATTTTATCACACAAATACACAAAGTAGATGACCATACTTCGAAAGTAGCGTGTGGCTACTTCATAAAATATTTTCGTGTATCACGAAGTATGAAAAAACCGTTAACAACTATTTCCATGAAAAGATCGTACCACAAAGTGGACAGTGGCTGGACACTAGACAGTATAACACACACACACATATATACATATAGGTAATATGTTTAATTTAAGAGGAGCAGAGTCTTACAAGTAATTCACTTTTCAATAAACAATAATCTATGTATAAACATACATATATTATAGAACCTATACTATCAATGGAATAGTATTAGTATTTAGTACTGAATAATATGATTTTTTATGTCTTTCTAACCACCACGTGGTGTTCGGCCATCGAGGTATATTTTCTACACCTTACGCACGATTTACGTACGTTAGGGTTAGACTGTTCTCATTGATGTAAGGCTTGGGACTTCATTCCCTAAAAAACATTAAAACATGCATGCATTTATGGCTAAAGAATCACTAAATATCCTATTAAAATATGCATTTAAAAAAAAAATCATAATATTGGATGAACATTTTTTATTCTAATATTTAGATAATATTTGAAAATAAATTTATAAATTGAAATTTATAATAAAAACTTGTGTATTAACGAATAATTAATTTTCTTTTCAAATTTGTTTTTTCTTTTCAAATTTGTTTTCATCTTACATCGAGTTTTAGGGAATCACGCGTGTGGTGTACCGTAATAATGTAAGTGTTAGGTGAGAAAAACAAACACTAATTTTAAAATATTTATTTTATATAAATAAAACCATCATACTAATATCTCAAGTCCAGGAAATCTATTTAAAATTAATTTTTTTATAAAACTATATAATTTACACGTTTATATACAAAAAATTGTCAGATACGCACTTATAAATGAAAAATGGTCAGAAATGCAAAATATGCAACTAAACATTTTAAATATAAACTCCTATTGCTATATGAAACAAATTTCTATATTACTTATAGCTATGTTTTTAATGATTATAAAAAAAAATACAAGCTTCTAGTTGCAAAGTCCCTAGCACTTATCAATATACAGTATACACCAATATATAGTGCTGAATATTGATACAAAATAATACTGTAATAGACACCCAATCTGCCACACATTGATAGCCTACAACGCGACCAGCTTTTAGTATATCGCATTTTTATCGTCAACAAATTATAAAGTAGGTATTTCTGTAATAAGTATCGTGTTTTATGGATTTAAATTTTATTGAAAAACAAATTACCAACATTTAAATTTAAGATAACGAACTTATTAAAATATTATTGGGCGTTGGGCCATCTAAAAATGGTAGTGTGTCGTACAATATCTCGCATATTGTAAACGTCATAAGTCATAACCAATAAGCATAATATGCATCTAACAATGGCTTATATGACGTATAGTATCTAGTATAATACATTAACGATGAATTATGTCTTACGATGAATAATGTACCGTTATAACGTTTAGTTTTCCTGATTATACCCTATACCGTCTAAATCCCTATATACTGCGAACGACAGGCGACAAGGGACAACTGCAGTATACTGTCTGTATGTGGCAATCGAATCCTGAATAAATCCAAATGCACACGGATTTGGCGGTGCATATATCTATGATAATAATATACTCTGATGGTATAGGGCATCTGATCCATCGAAAATGTGCACGATAGCGCAGCGAATAGGAATTAAATTTGAATCATAAACACAATAAACATTTTTTTCTTCTGTAACTATTGATTTGTGTTTATACTATATATTATGCTTCTCGAGTCTGAATTTTCATTCAAAGTTATAAAAATTTAAATATATATCACAATACTCCAATATACATATTATTTTTTATGTTCTAAAGTGTATTTAACGTTATCTCGGACCGGGTGCGTGCTTGAGTCTCTAAAAGTGTAGTTAACACTTAACAGAGTTAAACTAGAAAACAATTTTAAACAAAATATTTTCCAGTTTACTTTTCCTTTTTATGACTGTAATATTATAATAGCTTTTGACATTAAATAATCGGCATGCACATATTTATATTACTCGTATATTTGTATAATGAAAAACAAGTAAGCACACATATTATAATATATTATATGGTAATTGATAACCGATAAGCCATATATACACGTTTATATTGTACACGCTTATTAAAATAATGGTATTTGAACTAAACTGCCACACAAGATAATAGCACGTACCTATATATAATAATATAATATATTAGAATAACCATATGGATTATTAAAATAATTATCTACTATTTAATACTATAATGGCAAAATCAAATCGACATAAAAAAATTAAACACATCAAACTGGTGGAGTACCTATATAATAACTGCTATAATACAAAATATTACTACCATGATATTGGGTTGATAAACGAATAAAAACAATTTAGTACTATTTTAATGTTGATCGTAAAATATTATGTACGAGTATATACGTATTATGCGACGAATGCCGATGATGTATAATAAATGTACGTGAGTATGCACAACTATTATAACGTTTGGCTCTTTGACCCTCTTTATTGTGTATACTATGTTCGCAGCTATATTAGGTACTATTTATATACCTAGATTGATCGACGTAGATACATCATTTATGTATTGCTATAAACTTCTCATGGATGTGGATTAACAATGTAAGTTTCAGTTTTTTTCCATAATATCATGATTATTGTTCGAATAACAATATGATAATAGTTTAACACAATATTACACAAAACGATAAAAAAAAAAGCGTCAAGTGTAATAAGTATATTATTTACTCAATAAAAAAAATTAGGAGTTTACTGTTTTTACGACAAAAATATTGATTATAATGATTCAGAGATAATATTTAAGTTAGAAACATAATATATTTGAATATTACTTGAGTTATAATTCGTTACAACTTTAAATATTAATGAAGTCCTAACTAATTAACTAGCGTGGAATTTAATTTTAATACATTAAAATTTTCAGAAAAATATTCTACTCGCAATACGTAATTACAAGGAAGGAAGTAAGTAACCGCTCTGCTGTATGTACTGTATAGTATACCTCGTCATTGAGTAAGTCACTGTCAAGAAGGTGTTAAATTTGAATTCAATGATTATAATAATTGAATACGAAAAATGAATCTAATCGAAGATGGTGTTTGTTTGAAAGATTGTATGAAAATCGTATTAAGTATAGAAAATTATAATCTACACGATTCAAATTACTACGGTTGATCTTTGAGTTTCAACAAAAAAATTTAAATCGTTAATATTTATAATTGAATATCCAATTTCGGTAAAATTTAAATGTCAGACGCTCAAAAAAAGATTTGTGGTATTGCGCTCAACGTATTTTTAGTTTTTATAATTATTGTACGAAAAACTAGAGAATTAAAAATTTGTAATAAACTGTCAAACTTAAGGTATCTATAACCTATGAATATTAAAAATTGTTGCTTCGCTCGGAATCTAAAATTTGTGCTGTCTTTCCAAATAGTAAAAATTAAAATAATAATATCGATAGAAAATGTTAATTTTTTTATATTCTTTTAATTAATGATGACTTCAAATTATCCGAAAAATTATTTTCAAAATGGTATAACTTTTTGGGACAGTGAACTGTTAAAATAATCACCAAAAATACCAACTATATTTTTAACACGGTTAACGTGACAAGTGAAATTTAAAAACGAATGCATTTTTTTTTTAGATTTAATAGGTACCTACCTTATACCTATATATTGTATATTATTAGGTGTACACAAACATTTGAAAATACACAATAGCCGTGTCAGCATAATATGTATACCTATACCATCGTATTAGTTACTATAATCAGTTAACGTTCGATAGGTATCGGTTTTAAAACTTCAACGCTTACCGTATATTATTAAATTGAATACGATAGATTGTCTTATACAATATTTTATTCATATGATTCAAATCATTTTGAACCAAAAATACATAGATATTATGCAGTGAAACGTCCCCTAGCTATAGAGGTCACCTCTAAATAATGGACGTATTTTTGGGAACAAACTACAAACTTTCTTCAAACTGAATCCTCTGAATAGTGGACACTTCCGAATAACTGGGTATCTGTGTCGTAATTTGTGTGTTTTTTGTATCTATATAATAATAATATGTAAGATTATAAGAATATTCTAATATACCTTATGATTATTTATTATTGTGTGTAGTTAATAAATTGTCAACGATTCGTTTGGTTTTAATGTTCTAATACTAAAAAAAAAATCAAACCATATTATTCAGGTTTCATTGGTTTGTGTGTGTGTGTGTGTGTATGCTCGCGCGCGTGCGTGTGTGTGTGTGAAGTACGTCATTTTACGATCTACACGTGGTTGTCATGTATAAGAGGAGACCTCATTATTTCCAGCTTTATCAGTAACTTTATTATTTTAATTTTTTTTTGTCTGTACGGAATTGGAACAAACCTATTCAAATCTATAAGAGCTATTATATTATATTAAAATATGATAGGAAGAATCGTCAAAAAAAAAAAAAAAAAAACACGTTGATAAAGAAATAACATTAATCAAGACAATTCAAATCACGTCCATAGTACCTATTTCATTATTTAAAAATATCTAAATATCAAAAATATAAAATATTATATAAATCATAATTATTATAATAATAATAATTACAACTATCAAAAGCAAACAATGTGAAAGCTTTCAAAAATAAAATTTAAAAACCGAGTATTAGTCAAAAAATCTTTACTACCTAATCAAATATTATATGTAGGTACTTACCTACCTATAGATTGCCAACTTGGATAACCTACTTATAGGTTAACTTATTTTGCTTGTGTATACATTTGTCACTTTACTATAACAGTTATTGTTATTAGAAATGTGTTATAAATTCTGTAAATAAACTAATAAATATTATAATGTATATATTATTGTTATTATTATTTATTTATTCCAGCCAAATCAATTACAATAATTAATTACATTAATAATAGCTGATACGTATACCAACTGAGCTATAGGCTCGTATCTGGTATACGGAGTTCATGTACCTATTTTACAGTTAATTTTATAGTAAAATACTTATATAAATAAAAATAAAATTGAATTAATTACCTAAACATAACATAGTAGATAGATTATAGTAGATACCTTAGAAAAAAATTAACATAATCGTTATATATAAATATAAGATGTTTAGATATATTGACTTTTTATAGGTTAGGTTTATACGTAGCAAGTACATGTACCTAACGAGCTATCTACTTAAATGCCATACGGATCAATATCATATTTTAATGTAAATGATTAATATTATTAATTAGTCTTTAATAAAATGTGTTTGTACAGAATAATCCAGTAATATTCACCTACACAAAAAGTTAAGACTTACGAATATATTTAATCATGGACGGATTCATGGGAGCCATTTTCTCCTCCCTCCACAAATTTTAAAATGCATCAATAAATTAGAAATAGTAATATGATCAATGATCACACAGCATTTTGTGTGGTGACACGGAATATATTATCAGCTTATCTACCCTATTGGGTATTTTTTTGTAATACATTTAGGCATTTAATACAGTCCATAGGTATATCGTATACCTACGTGCTACGTTGAAGTGCCCCGCATAGAATAGTCTACCTAATATTCAAAATAGACGAAACATGTAGAGTACCTACCCAAATTGCAAATTAAATTGATTGATAAATCGTGTGTAGCTGCGAATCATGCGACCATCAAGTATGCCAATAGTTTATAAATTAATAGTTGAAATACGTTTTTATTTAAATAAATAATTTAACATTTAGACACGTAAACAAAAAAAAAAATCTGTTCATAAGTAAAAAAAAATTCAAATTAATTGGTATTTTAATATAAGATAATTGATATTATTATAACATGGCTGTATGTCATTTTTTTGAAAACATTTTGTGGAGTATAAGTTGAAAGTTGAAACTCCAAACACCCACCCCCCTGCTCTTAAACGTGACATATAGTAATAATAATAATATATTAGCACTCATTTAAATGTTATTAGTACTCATTACTCTTTGGATTCAACCATTTCAAAATACCTATATAATAAAAACCATGGATTTTAAATAATTTATAAACGTTATTGATAAACGTTCATAACCTCACAAGTATTGATTAATTATTTTAAACCATAAAAATATGCCGTGAGATAACGAGACGAATGAGTTTCTATTTTTATTTTATTTTTATTTCAATAGTATATGCTATAAAGGGCATATCAATAATATTATTTTAGATTTTATTTATTCGTTTCGTTTTGCCGTCCGATAAATAAGTCTAGTTTGATATTAAACATATCTTAATATACATGTTACCATTGATCTAAAAAGATCGATCCAATTAAAATTTTATTTTTAAGTATAATAAACAATAATTAATTGAAAATGACCTAACGTTGTTCCGCGTTAATTATAACTTATAAGTTATAACATTACATATATATATTATATAGGTATACTATTCAAAAACGCGTTCTACTTAATATTGATATTAAATTACCTATATATATAATATTATGTATGCTGCGTGCAGTATTATACGTGCAAGTATAATTTTAGATGTAGGTATTTAATAATATAATAATTGACATAACAATATTGTATGCAATGTTGTAGTAATGAACGTAGGTATATATAACCATTTACCATACAGTAATGACGTCTCAAGTTGATTTTCTTTTTAATTTGATATGTTGTGGGATAAATAATATTATATTATAAACGTCGTGAATTTTTTTTTCGCAGCTTGTTTTCCCTGTTCGTAATATAATTTTATACGATACGTCCGTCCACCGGTTGTGAATCACAATTATTTGATAGGGCGCCAACCAGTTCGTAACTCATTTCACTATCGCATCCGAAATGATCGTTAGACCCGCCGTAACCCGTCATCGTTAAGAGTTTTAAGTATGACGTGTATATGAAGGTACCTGTGAATATTGTGATTCATTGTAGAACACGGTTCATGAGGAGATAGAATATTATGGTGCGTGTGCGCGCGCACGCGTGCTCTCGATCCCAGAAAAGGCCTCCGAATTATAACAATAATACAATGTTATCAAATCGTTTATATATATATACATAGGCCTAAGTCGGTGTCAATTGATGAGAGCGTGTGACCTACATAATTCCACGGCGGGTCTAAGGAAGTCAGGAAGACGAAGAATTTTTTTTTTTAAGAAGGCACGGTGGGCGGGGACACGGCTCCGAAGAGCTAGTAATCTGGGTTTTAATTGTTTGTTTTGCGATAGTCTGATAGCTCGTGTAGTTGTGTGTGTGTGTTAAAACGAGCGAGCGCGCGCGTGTGTAGTTTTTTGACAGTATGTGCTGATTAAGGATTATTTTTCTGAATTTACTATAGCTTAACAAATTAAAATAGTTTAGGTGTTGTTTTTACCTTTTTTACCTTCACACATTTTTTGAAGAAAAAAAATTGGCTTAACAAAAAACAATGCCAACAATACGCTGAACACATCAGTTGTTTCAAATTACAAATTATTAATAATAATTTTTTTTGTTTTGCTTATTTCCGGACCATTTTTGTTCCGTTCAAACGCATATTTTTCTAAAGCCATTATTGTTTGCTATAATACCTACAGGTTATTGTAAGGTGTATAAACATAAAACATAAAAAAAAATTAACCTAATTATTTAGTATTTATAAGACTTGTTAACATTCAAAAGAAAGAAAAGTGTTTGCAGGATAATGATATTAGAACTGATACCAAAGCATGTAGTGGGATTCCAACAAAAGAGTGCTGTTTAATTTTTGCCAAAATTCAATTTTTTCGCAGCAAATGGTAGTTTTTATTCTGTATCTTTTCTTTTTGAAATTATATAAATACCACTATATTGTACACAATAAAGATATGTATCGTTACTAAAATATGTGTTGCTTTAATAAACAGTTTCAGGTATTCATATACCAGCATAAAACTAAAATAAAATATGTATCGTCTATTGAGTTTTTTTAATTTGTCTTTGTCTTATATAAATTGAGCATTAGGCTAAATGTATGTAATTATTTATATATTGTGATTAATAATAATACAATACAATTTGAACCTTCAGAACAAAAAAAGCGTGAATGTACAATGCAGTTTCAGTAAGGTTTACGCGTGGGATTAAAAGGTTCAACAAGTGCCTAAAATTTGTTCGAATGTAATAATTATGTGATTTATTTAACAACGATACAACAGAATTTATTGTACCTACGTGTGTTATTTTTTTTTTTCAATACGATTTAAAATTGACTAATTCATGAAATCTCACGTGTAAGCTATTATTATACATATATTTATATATACATGCATACATAATATTTAGGTCGTATATAGCTGACGATGACGGATATTGTCGATATTTTACATTAAACTATACACAGCAGTACGGAATCGATTTTCATACAGGTGTTTAGCGGTTTATCAGTGTGACGACTTTGTATATGGTATATCAAAATAATAATTATGTTATGGTATTTAATATTTACAGGCATTAGATACGGTGGTATAATATTATGTATAGATAGGTACACCAAAAATGATATGTAAATTCTAGTTTTCAACAACAGTGATAAAGAGAGAGGGTAAAATATGTAGAGAGAGTGAGAGGGTTATGGAGAAATGGGAGGAAAAATACTTATACGGCTATACATAATATTACTATATTCTACCTAGTACCTACAACCTACCAGCTATACGTAACATTATTCTAATATATTACTATTAAACCACAGCAGACTTATTCCAGTTCTTCGGCCACCGACATTTGGTAGTAATAGGTATGATATTATGCGAACGATTCAACGGTTACCGCAATGAAATCAATGTACATTTATAAAGTGCTGTACTGCTGCAGGCCATTGATTGCGGGGGGTAAACAAAATTATCAAAGTTTAAATAATACGATGGTATTGGTATTATAGATACCTATAATACCCTAACTTTATAAATCAAAATAATTCGTTAGTAGTTATACAACTCGACTATAGTCGATAGCATACGTAATATTATTATTATTTTATAGAAAACAAACATTAAAATGATAGCTGAATAATTGTGATTTGTGGTGACTGACATATACCTATTATATACCCAGTCGATTAGTCTATCTTTATTGTGTATAATATTATAATGTATCGAGTAGTGAATAGTGATGGTTTGTGATCTTTTATTTTTCGACTATCGCTAAAATCAACAGAATTATATGTTGCGTAAATATTTGTTTATAACTGCATATTGTGATAAATATAATAAATATATAAACGCACAGTAGTTGAATCACAATGTGGTATCGAAGTTTGCATACTATACCTATATATGTGGCTGGGAGTGATTAAAAACGTGGCATAATGTAAAGGAGGGTCTCCACTTTTATATATACACTCCCATTTATATGCGTGCGTAAAAATCAGTGGCGCTGACCCTTAAACCTAGGTAGGGCGATTTGCCAATTTCCACTGATTGAAAAGGCGGGTGGGCATTTATGATAAGTATATAATTAATATATATATATTATATAGGCATGTATTATATATATATAATCTACACTTGATAGTTTACAATAATATGGGATGTTAGTTGTTATTATTTACAGTTCACACGAAGAACGAAAAAAATACGATCAACCACGATCGGCACGTCACGTCGTGCAAGGTTATATGTAAGCATTATAGGTGTGACACTATTATAATAATATGGTCATTATATAATATTATGTATAAAACAGTTCGGTTAAGTGAAATTTGCACTGTTATACCGGCGATATTCAAGTAAAAATAAAAACGGCATCATGTCCCTCAGTCGATGTAGGTATTCCTCACTTTAGAAATGATAGCAATCTCAAAGTGGCGTAAAAGAATGGAACTAACTCGAAGTCAGTTATCTATGCCATCGACGTGACTCTATAATAAAGCCGGGTTCACAACTATGTCGTCTGTAGATACGCGTGCGCCTTTTAGCGTCCCTTCCTGGTTAGATTCGTGGTATCATTCGCTACCAACCAGTATCTACTAAGACATTTTCCTAGTTAGGCCGAGTTCAATTTTTGGACTTTAAGACACTTGTAGCTCTATATATTATATTGATATACGTCCTCTGTTGAATGTGGTATACCTAAATGTGCAGGTTATTGCTGGACATCCACTGATATGTGTTTTAATATATTAAACCAGGTTCACAGCTACAAGTGTCTTAAAGTCCAACCTAACATGCACATTTAGATATACCACATTCAACAGAGGACGTATAACAATATAACGCATATAGATATCTTATAATTATTATAATAACAATATAAAAGTTACTTGGCCCAGCTGGTAGGTCCTTCAGTGGCGGGTAATTTTTGTAGACGCCTAACTCGTAAGCCGTATACACGTGGAAGCGTTTAAAATGATTATGAGCGGATTGCATATTATCAGCCTTTACTGGGAAAATTTCACACTCTGAAGACCATCCACCGCGTATATAATTTGTATCTAGGTAAATGATTTACTCACGTCCACGCCGCGTCCATGTATTTGTTATCGTGTTGCAGTTCTACGAGTAGGGAGGAATGTGCCGTGAAATATGAATCCGTTTCTGTTTGTATTTGCAAGTGCTTACAATAGTTGTATACATACAGATTAAACAGCCCGTCGTATAGTAAAATTAGTAAAAACAATAGCGATCCCAAACAACGGCCATCGTAATAGGTCTAATGTTAAAACATTATAAATGTTATAATATGTATATTTGTCGACCATCAACTGAAAACGAGAATGGTAATGCTTACGAATAGATCAATGCGATGTAAAAGTACCTATTAGTCATTAAACGCCAATCATCATAATAGTTGGTACTAAGAATCAGACGCTAATCATGTGTATGGTTGCCAAGGAGTAAGGACAATAATAAGGATCTGCGACTCGACACAGTCTTCGACCGCAAGCCTTCAGGACTTATAACAAATACTTAAGGATTCACACCTCGTCGTGTCGTGTATATTTTTAGTGCTGAGATCGGCTTAACCACGTGGTCAGATTTGGTTGTATTATGGTATACTGTCAGATTCAACTACCATCACGTTCCCACATATACCGTGAAGTTGAATATATTCAACTTTTGGCCGCCTGGTTACGGATATTATAACAAAAAAAAAAGTTATAAAATGTTATCATCAGGTACAATACTCATATCATTGATATTGCATTTTAGTATAAAGATAAAAAAACGCACGGAGGTACGCGATCATTCAAATTGATTAAAAACACGACACGACGAGGTGTGAATCCGCCTTTAAGCTGGGTTCACAACTACTGCCCTTGTCGTGTCGGGTATTTATGCAATCTTCGAGGACGTTCATAATCAGGACGTTACCAACTGGGTAACCATAAACTCTACCGTGATACTATGGTTATAAAATTTTCACGTGGGTTTTTTTTCTAATCAAAATATAATAGATAACGTATAAACCACACTACCACAGCGTGAACATTGTGACCAGCACAATCAAAAGTTGAATATTATATTAATTCACGGTACTCGCGGTATCGTGTCGGTCGACATGATCATATTTTTACAATCACATTTTGGTAAACCAATCAGAAAAAAGCATTTTACGCGACACAACATGACACGGGGGCAGTTGTGAACCAAACGGCCAGCTTTACATGTACCACGAATCGGATTTTCTAGACCACCGAACGATAGTTTTTCATTTTTTCTTCCCAGACGCGTATGGTCAAGGGATCAAGGTCTGCCATCTCCGTTTTTATCCACCGTAGTCTATATAATATGTAAGAGGTAATAATTTATTATAACAGTCCTCTGCTGTTATCGTTTTCTCCACAAACTCGTTGATACTCGTTGGATATTCGCGTTTTGTGTTCCGATATTCAACGTTTAGTTTAACGTCCAATCACGAGGTAAGTAAGATAGGTATAGATTATTATAAACTTTAACTCATAACACTAGGTAATCTAGGAATATAAATAAAAGTGAAAAAACTACAACGTCTTAAGCTTAATGAAAATTTATTTAATTAAGTCTAAATTAAATATAGTTACAATATATTATATCGAACAGTTTAATAGTTCACTACCTAAGTCATAAATCTTAATGACTTAATGTACATAGGTGGCAATAGCATTTAAAAGAACGTTGGAATGTTTTTATTATACTGGTATCTATATTCTTTGCATAATCACTATTGTAAACTTTAATATTAGTACTTTAATATTTGTAAATGCGTATCGTACACTCGTACACATTATTCAAGTAAGCGTATTGTATTTACATTTAACACTTTTTCTAGCGGCTGGAAATGTTTTGTTCATTTTTGTAAAAATGTTACTCGCATATAGTGTCATAGTATAATATTCTGTGATTTTTTAAACGATTTAAACTATCAAAAAACATTGATAATCGGTATCAGGTTAAGTACCCAAAAATCGAATACAAACTATTGTAATTTTTTGTCTTGTGTGCATTCGTATTTCATATAATATCAGGCATAAATGCCTCATATGCGTTCGCTTTCGAGTGTTATATACCTATCAGTTTAATTTTTATCCGTACCTATTGTATTTACTATTTATATTTATTTAGTTCATACTTAGATAGCTCGTTGTATATGACAGCCGAAAGGTAAGGTAGGTATATTGACTTTAAGTACTCGTTGTATGTCATACCTATAATATATGAATTTAAAGGGTGTAAAGTTAGAACTAAATATAAAACAACAAAAAATATTAGCTAAGAACACTATTCCAGAATTTTCCGAAAACGGAAAGCTTGTTCAAGTACCTAATAATGTGTTAAATTATGATTAGGGCTTAAAAAATAACTCAGAAACTTTCATTTCTGGGATTACCATTCATTTCACCAAAATATAACCTAATGTATAGGATTTTCACCCTGTATCTAAGGTTAAACTTTGTTATGATATGGTTATGGTTCTATCATTTTTTGACATTATTCTTTTTTTGACCTTCAATATAATACAGTGGTGATCATTTGCATTTTGTGTTGCCTTAACAGTTAAAACTCGATACTAATATAATAAAAAAAAAATCTTTCCATAATTATTAGATGTTAATATAATCTATGATACGATTTTTTTAGCGTTTTAAAAAGATACTATTCGCCTATAATTCGAGTAAAGATGTAGTGTAAACATATATACAATATATTATACTTTTATACTGTCTATATAGTATATACTATATTTTTTTTATATAGAACAATGCTGTCGTCTTTATGATAACATAGACACTATTCTTGGTAAATTTTTTTTAATCATACTAAAAAACACATTCAAGTCCTAACTCACAATAACTATTTGATAGATTTGTATTTTTTTTTGTATGACACATAATAATAATCTTCGAGCCATAAAATCAACATGTAATGATATATCAGTATAATATCACTTAATTCACTTATACTTTATACACCAGTTATATTCATACAGATACTTAAATACAACAATTAAAAATATATTTATAGGTATTCTAATTTCTAAATATCCTACAATACAGTAGTAAAATGTTATTAATTTTAAAATGATGATACCTAAGTGGCTAAGTATGGTTGTGTTGGTTAGGTATATATTAAATAATTAAGCAAGAGCGTAAAGTTAAAAAGTTTATATTATATCATAGTTATTAGTTAAAATCACGATCATTATTCACCAATCACCATAGGAAACTATGGTTTGGATTATTTTATTCTCGTATTCCTCATTGCACTGCCGTTATCGTTTATTTATTTATTCATTACCTACTTTAGATTAATTCACCTATACGTAAATGAATGTTGACTGTTGTGATGTTTTTGTTTCAAACTAGTTTGAATATTGTTTAAAGACAAAGATAAGGTTCTTAGTTATTAGCTATATTATAGAATTTAAGTGGATATCAACATTTCATATGATGTTTATATGTATTTTTTTAGTAAGTTTAAATAAAATAATGCAAGTTTTGAAATTAAAAAGAAAAAAAAATTAGTTAAGTGCAATATTACGTTGGCACTTAGTTACTAGATTGATGAGTGGATTATCGTTATGGTTGTTAAAACAAATGTTTAAGCTATGCGCTCTACTGATCGTAGTTAATAATGTATCAGCCAAGGCCTGATTATGTCAGGTGGGTCAATTTGCTGTATATACCTGCGAGTTCAGAAAGTTTTATTAAAATTAGTTTCTAGATGATAAGATATGTTGACAAATTAAACAAAACCATAATAATTCAGTATGCATTTCAAATTTAAAATGGTTTAAAATAAGCCATATAATAATAATCAATGTTTCATGTATTATTGTTTTTATAGTTTTACACTGCTATTGTGCAATAACTATAGCTATCTAATATAACAAGAAAACATTATGAACTTGCATAGAAAAAATATATAAGTTATGATTTTAATTGATAGGTACTTAATAGTACTATAAATTATACGTAGGTACATAATAAACCATTGGTAATAGGTACCTATATATAATTAACAATTGTATAGGTAAATATACTATTAAATAACTTAAAGACTTAAATTGCTTGGAAAAAATTTAAATAATACATATGCATTGATCAAAAGCATCAGACCTGTTCAGGTATTGACTGCACGTATGCACGTATTCGGGGGTTGCAGAGTAAAGCAGTTGGGGCCACAGTAGATTTCCTTGTAATAATAAAAGTGGGTGCGTCTACAGTTATTATATCTATTAAAGGAGGTCGGCTGAATGAGAAGAGTCTCAACAAGTTAAATGTAATCTACGTAGTTAATCCAACCAAGCCCTCCCTGTAAACCATATCTATAATATTATTCCAAAATATAATACTTAATGGTATACTATTCTATTATTTTAAATATGCATAAATTGATATAATATACTATCGTTGAAATAAGTATATAACATACTACATCTTCCTCGTCACACTTTGAGCCCTAACTTTGATGGCAACTACTAATTCAACTTTTAAAATATTTACATGAAATAATTTCAAAAATTGGCCATCTCAGATTCGAATAATAATTTTTCTGCGGCTCTTTTTACGGTTGTAATGACTTTGACCTAACCTACACCCATAGATTATGCGATCTAGATTCGTCGTTGTTATAGACTATACCCGAGCCGGCCATACCTGACCATAAAATCATAATAATACACGTGCAGCTCATTCCACGCTGTGGGTTGATATTTGATTAGTTTTGAATTAAAATGTGTTAACTCATCGTCTTACATATACTGCGTAGAGGTGATAACGAAAAAGTATTGTAATTCGTGAAATTGTATCGTAAAATTTGTCAAGATAAATTTTTCAATATTTTTACCACAACCCTGTTAATGTGCACTTGGTATACTGGAGATGGTATATACCTATCTATACAAACTGCAGTGTATAAATTATTATTATTATTATTATTATTATTGTCGTGTGCATAATATCGTTAGCGATCGTTGGCGTTCTGGGTTTGGCCCAGATAATCGCGGGCAGAACGCCGCACGCCGCGGCGTGACGGTAATCAGACGCACGCGAAACGCGCCCGTGCGGCGGCGACGGGAAAACCGTGCGGGCGCGCCGAAACGTTTGGCGGGTGGGAACGAGCGATGGTATAGCGTGGTCGCGGTGGGTGACTGGTCGTCGTGGTCGTCATCGCCGGCCGACACCGATTATGCATTACTATTAAAATACGTACGTCGGTTAGATAACGCGCGCTAACCCGGGCGCTGGACACGCGCGGCAACGGCCTGAGCAAGCAGGCCTGCGAGAGTGGGTGAAAAAAAAAATAGTGAAAACGACGACGACGACAGCGACAGCAAAGCGACGAATCGCACGGCGGCGCAGGCAAACGGAAAGACAATAATTATTGTTATGATGTTGTCGGCGGCCCGCGTACGCGTACGTGTATTGCGCAACGCTATAATATAATAGTATTATTATCGTATTATATTATGGTGCCGCGGTATATTATAAAATATAGGTACGCGTGCACCGCATTTTTTTCCTTCTCCTATAATAATATTATATTATTATGCATACACCAACGTCTTCTGGTTAGGTTAGACGGCGGCGGAGGACATAATACGCGTGTGTGTATATATTATAATATAATATAGTAAGCATTATAATTATACTGCTGTGACGGGGAATAACAGTTTAACTCAAGTTAAGAGTTATAAATTGTAACGTAATTACTTTTTAAGTAATTCGATGGTGAATTAATTACATTTTATTGTAAGTAGTTTATACGTAATTTAAGTTACTTTTTGTAGTAAGTAATATATTACTAAATTATTATCGTTGCTTTATATTTTTAATTACATTTTAAGAAAATAAGAATCATTTGATAACAATATAATATGTAAATATATCATATATGAGTTCAATCTGTTGACAGTAATATTTTTGTAATAGCTTTTTGGCAATAAAAATTATTTTTAGAAGTCAAGTAATTTGGAAAATGCGTCGTTATTTGAAATATATTTTAAAAAAATACTGTGTAATAATATGTTGTTATTGGTATTAAAAAAATATTTTATATCATTTCTGATTTCATATTTTTGATTTGTAATACTAAGTAAATGACAGCATAATTATTAAGCTTCAGTGATACTTTTGAAAATAAAAATAATTTTAATTGTTATGAAGTTAGGTACTTTATTAACTGAAAAGGGAGAAGTAATGAAAGTTGATCAGGCAAAAAAAGTAAATTAAGAACAATTTCTATAAATATTTTGAAAAATAATGTGCAATGTTATTCAATTACCAAAAAAAAGTAGGTAGCTTCCCCAACATTGGCATTATTACCTATAGTCGGGTAACAGCGCGCGGCGGTGTGGGAACTGCACCGTTGCGGCGCGGTGGAACGTCGTGCGAGATGGTTCGCGAACGCGGAGGAGAACTTGCCAGCCGCCGCCGTGTCGTAGTATGTCAAGGACCAAACGCCTCCGGGTTATGGATCTCTCTCTCGTGCGGGTCTTTCCGGTCGTGTTCGATCATGTCCCGTGCTTATATATTTTATAGGTAATAAATAATATTAATATAACATTAAACACACACGCGCGCGTGCGCTGTATACATAACCAAATCGAGCTAGTGTGTGTGTGTGAGCGGTAGTGTGTAGCCATAGTGTGTGTGTGGGGGGGGAGGTGCAAAGGGGCCATTTCTTCCCCCCCCCTTCGGCCGTATTCTATTATTGGAATTTTATCAGTATATCGTATACGCCAGCATACCTATATTATAAATATAATATAAAATTAATATAGGTAATATTATGCTGTGTTTTACACTTGGAATCTCATATATAATATGTATAAATTTATTTGTGTTCAGATTGTATGGAGTAGTATAGGTGATGTGGGATGACATCTGAATGAAACTGTTTGAATTGTATTAGGTTTTTTTATGAGCCTCCCTTTCAGAAACCCCGGTCACGCCCCTGCATGCGCGGGCGCGCGCGTGTGTGTATGTGTGTGCGCGCTCGCAGTGGGGTAACCAGGGGTGCCCAGATGGGGCATCGGCCGTATTTTTTTATTGACATCTTAATAGTATCTAACTATGATAATATGAAATGTAATAAATATATTATCATGTTGTGTTAAACACGTGGAGTCATAGATATAATAATATGTATATGTATTATATATTTGTGTCCAGACTGTGTAATGTGTACATAGATGGACTATGGAGTAGTATAGGTGATTTGTGGCGAATGCTGATAGAAATTGTTCAGCTTGTATAAGGTTTTTATATTGGTTTTATTTGTTTTTTAATGGTGTTTTTGTGTGTGTGTGCATTTCGTGGAAAGTCCACTCAAAGACTGACTCTACTGTAGGAATCCATTTTTCTTCTTTTCAAGAGCGCGCGTTTAACTCTTTCTGCCGAATTCCACTGCACTGAACAATATTTATCCGCCACCGTTTTGGTACCTCATAATAATTATTATTGTCATTTTCATTGTGTGCGCGCGTTTCGCAATAACTTTCATTTTAGATTCCCGATCGGTTAATTTAAAAATATCGTATTTTAACAATATAATAATGCATATAACACATGTGAAGTTATATAACACGACCGAATTATCGCGACGCTCAGCAGATTTTCGCTGTACTACTGTAAGAACTAAGAACTATAACGACACGTAGGTATATACCTACATAATATTATACGACATATCCCCTTCCATATGAGTAGCGTTCTATGTCCCATTGTAGGTATATTATTATAACATCATTGTTAATTCGACTCGCTCGTACTAACAGTATGCATTATTAGTTATTACTACTTATTGATACTACATCAATGATCAATCATTTAATCGATAAAATAGTACCTAAATAAGTATGTTGTATTTTGATAATGAATTGGCTTTCGCCCAAATACAATGGCTTGTGATAATGTGTAGTACATAATCAATAGTAAGGTAAAATAATATATAGACATGTATTCTATAGAAATAACGGACAAGTGATGGTATATGATAATAATATGTAGTAAAAAGTATTAAAATGAAGGAATAAAATCAAATATACATTTTAAAATGTTAATATACTGCAACTGTAGAGTACAATTTAAAATTATAACAATATGTTAGTTAATAATTTGCATAGTATTTACTTCAGCATTTATTACGTCAACTATTAAATAAGCAGTTGTCAAATGTAAAATCCCTTATCAAACATTTTTTTATGACAATTATCAGTTATCGACTATCGTTTTAATATAAGTTAATGCTAATATATAGTGGCACATAATATAATATATCATTTATAATATATTATGTAGTTTATAATACTGACAAAGTGAGCAGCTGGTTTATGTATCACAAATTAAATGCGTGAACTTTTTGATTTCCGTCTATTATCTTTAAACTATATTCGATATAAAAACGTTTATATTGATAACATTTTTGTTTCTCGGTCAAAAATCTTGTCATAAAAAGTTCCTCCAAAATTTTTTTATAAGACTGAGAAACTTAGAAACTGGACGTGTAGATTACTGATTAGGTATACCTACTTAAACGAAAAATAACGATTTGCCCTTTTTTTCACAATTTTAGTAACCTAGTATGTAAAAATACTATTTATCTTAAAGAATGGAAACATTTTGGCATTACGTACATAAATATTTTCCATACACAATGAAAGGTTTAAAAATGTTGAATAATTTTTAACTAATTATACTATGAAACCAATTCACATCGTTCTACGTAAACTATCTTTAGAAATATCAAATAGGTAGATCTCAATCGAATTATTTTAATCAGAATAAGTTTTTGTATTCAATAACTTATCATTGAACTAAAATTTAACACACATACATTACAGTGACCTAATCTAACCTTATGAGTTATGTAAACCTTTGTACAACAGAAGAATTTCCCCAGTCCTTTTTGTAACTATATTTTGCGAGATTTTATTTGAGATGTGTAGTATTTTATTTTAAAATGGAGATGCATTTCATCAAGAAATACTTTTAAAATACCTGATAATAATATGTTTAATAAAATTTAATTGAAAAAGAGTTAGGTGCAAATATAAGACATGTTAAGTATTATTTTTTTAGATAAAAAAGTTGATAATATTTAAAACTTAATTCACAAAACGAAAGTGTATTTACTTGTTGAAGTTTTTCGCCATACTGTCATACAGGTAGTATTTGCACAGGACAAGGCCAAGGCCCAATCGTTTGAACTCCCAAGGTAGGGTTGATAGTTTATGATACAATATATTTCGGATATAGAAACGAATAATAAACATAACTATATATTTTAGTATTATTAATTTTAATAATAGGTACTAAAGTTTTGTCAATTTATTGCATATAATATTTAATACGATAAAATAAAGACAACTTCTAAGGTGGGTAGGTATTAGTTAAAACTTAAAACTTTAAACATGTATGAGTTTATAGGTTTGTTGAAAACTTATATTTTATTAGCGTATTGTACTATAGGAAATTCTAACAAAAATCATATTCAAAAATATAATTTAGAAAATATTAACTAAAAATGTTAAATTATACGGTTTGAAAAAATATTAAAATCAAAATGATTCATGAATAGGTTAGGTAACGATGATGATGATAAATTGATGAGTTTATAACTGGTAACACCTATATACATAATATGTTTTATAATATGCATTTAAGTTATAATTTTTGAAAACATATATAAGTGAAAACCCGTTTTATTAATAGGTTCCTACTCTTATTAAGATTCGCAAATGGTTGTTATAATGCAAGAACTACTTTAAACTGGTTGACTAAAGATTGACCTATATTATATCATAATAATAAACATAGGAAGATTTCCGGAAACAGAAATATACAAATTACTTTATGTAGTTGTATATTATTACATATAACTTTTATTTAAGTTAGTTTTGTGATATTTCGTTTGGTTTATTTTTTTAACATACCTACTCTGAATTTTTTTATATCAATAACTACCTAATAAATGATTAAATATGTTATCACTTATCACTATTCACTAAGCTAGAGATTTATATGCCCCAAAACGTACGAATGAAGTTATGACCTAAAACCTAACAAAATATTCAGTGAAAATAAGCTTTGATACAACTATAAATTTAATATTTTTGAAACGTTATATAATATAAAAACAATTTTTTTTAACATGATCACATTTTTTGATCATCTTAAAGCTATTAGTACTCGTTAGTTCTTTACCTTAATTTTTAAACAAATCATTATGGCTATCGGTGATTTTAATAATATTATTGTTTTTGAGTGAACCAAGTTCATCATTTTTTTTAACTGTCCTAGGTTAAAGGTTTTCTGCTACCCGTTGAAATTCATGAGCTACAAAGTTTCAACCCACCTTTATAAAATGTCGAACGTTATTAAAATGAGTTTCATGACTCAATAATTTTGCACAAAAAATGTAATCTTAAATATTTTTCATATTATCTAATTAAGGGGTTTTTGCAATTTTAGGGGAAATGATTGTTGCCACTACAACGATCAGTTATTTTCTTTTTCCTTTTGGTTTTTGCCTAACGCCCATTAACGTGTTTTGTTAGTAAAATTATTTGACTCGTAAACGTGCGCTGTTTGAAGTCCTGTGTGCGGTCGTCCTTGAACAACACTTTCACTCGTTCGGTCCGGGCCTGGCAGCCCATAAAAATGGCCGGGGTGACGTAACTTTGTTTGTACCGTTGGACCTGGCAGTCATGATTTTCACTTTCTATTAGCCTACTGACCGACTTGCTCCTTTCTCGGTTACGACTCGTTTGGTCGCACAGAAAAAGAGAGAGAAAAAGTAAGCGAGAAGGAAAGTGTATAAGAGAGAGAAATAAAACCGAATGTTATTAACTTTACTGAACAATCCAATTCGTCGTTGAGCATAACTCGTTGCCGTAGGAATTCTTATAGATATAACGCCGTTATATTATATGTAGGCGATAGTAAATAGTGGTTAAAAAATCACCCACTTCAAAAATGTCAAATTTGAATCAATATTGAATAAAGTTTATGCACTTGTATTTTTACATTTAAATGATACATATCATTTGGTTTGAAAAATACTTATTTTTTTTTCTTATTATGATAAAAATTACTTAAAATATAATAAATACCTATGTGGCTATGTTGTTAGAAAATCAATATCGGGGCATAAGGATAATAAGATTATAATTTTCTTTTAATAACCTACATAATATTGTTATACACATGTATAGTGTATACATAATAAGTGAACAGGACAAATATACAATTTCGTAAGAGTGAAATATATTTAATCCACGCACCTTCAGGCGTGTGGTTTTTATGATACCTTACACGATAATCATTAACATTTTATCTCATACTTCCTGAATTCCAAAAGCAGCTATAGATTTTTTTCAACCATTATTTGAAACATATTCTGACATTAAAATTAGAATGTGTGTTGACATATTTAATGAATTCGTTTAAATGTGTTTTGTAAAATATTTGAGTATTACATTAAATTCAAACATTTTTAAACAATGCTTATGATCAGTGGTAAGTGGTAACCACATTGCTTAATAGTTTAAACAATAACTTTAATTTTCACCCAGAAATCCAAAAGTACAAATATATATATATAACCTGTTACTATCATCTAAGACAATTTTATTAATCAACCATTGGGAAAACAAATTAACAAAACGCACTCTAGTGGAGACAATTTTTACCTTCCGTTTCGGTTATATAGATATAGTTTTGTATTGGTTATTTTACTTTTTCTATTAAATTGATTTTGTTAATAAAACTTTATACGCTAGTAAGTACAATTTCTAATAATATTATCAAATACATTCAAATACACTTCACTTAAAGCAAAACGTATATGGAATGTCGGGAAAATACAAACAAACAGTCGACTTACGGGGGAAACCGCCTAACCATCAGCACTCAGGTGTTATATGATTTTCCCAATTACGAATAAAAATATTTAATAAGGTAATAAATATAATTTATATAGTATTACAACTAAAATAACTTGCATGGTAATTATTATTATTAGTTTAGTTATTGTTCCTACATAGGCAGTAAATAATAATATCATAATATCACCAATAAAACCACGAAAGAGAAATTTAAAATGTTTAAATATTAATGGTCTATATTCTATAACTGTTTTAATGCAAAAATAATTTTTTTATTTATTTTTGAAAACACTATATTTTAGTTCTCCCACACATCATAATATTAATTAAATTTATATTATTTTAAACTGTACATGGTTTTTTTATTTTTATTTGTTCTGCCTTAATCTATACCCACTTTTTTTATCTAATTATTAAATTAACTACAAGGTTTATATTTTACCTTAGAAAATCTTAAACTTTAAGTTACTGAACATTATAGGTTTATATATAACAAAAAAAATATGCATTATTGAATTATGTATGATTCTTTGTTGTAAGAAGTATGAATTATACTATCCATAACAACAAAGAACGCTTACATAAATGTGATAAACTCAGGCTATAGAACACAATGATTTAAAACAACTTAAATTTGTTTATTAATCTTGCATACTAGCTTAATGCGAATTAACTTCATTAAATACAATTATAATTTATAACACGAGGACAATATTTTCAATTTCTAGTCATTGAATATTCCATTTAAATTATTTGGCTTTCATTATTTACATTTAAGAGATTATCAATATTATCGTTTTTAACACAAAATATTTCAGTTCATATTTATTAATAAAAATATATTTCATCTGAACATTATAATTATTGAAACATAAGCACATTATAGGTTTTTAGTCTAAAACAATATATAGGTAATATATATATTATATTATTAT
Organism: Nasonovia ribisnigri; assembly: GCA_027563435.1. Classification (NCBI taxonomy): domain Eukaryota; kingdom Metazoa; phylum Arthropoda; class Insecta; order Hemiptera; family Aphididae; genus Nasonovia; species Nasonovia ribisnigri. The sequence continues at coordinate 56,019 of JANEHU010001750.1, forward strand.
GTATATTATACCGACTGCTTTAAATCACACTAATGTCACTTAATGGGAAAATGGACTTGAACTTATACCCGCTTGGGCTTATATATAGTCATAGTATATTACCTGTTTACAAACCCTCTTGTTTTCCATTTGACCTTGTAAAGGGTTTCGGGTGTTCAAGACATTTCTTTACATATTTTACTATTGAATTTTTCATTGTGAATTAATTTTATTTTCTACACAAAAGCAACCATTGTTTGGCACGTACTATTCACTTCACCATCCCTTCTTTGAAAGTGTTACAAAATCTCCAGAAACAGCTGCACGAATGACTCACGAGCTACACTTAGTATTATTGTTGTTATTTTTTTCCCGTTGTACATATCTATGTGCGACGTGTGTATATATACTGTATATTTGTTATATATATATACATTTTACACATAAATATATATTAACTTTTATTCTTTACGTATATAATCATAAAGAAGGAGTGAGAGAGAAAACGTCTTGTAAAAATGTTAAAAGGGTGAATCCCCCCAAGGTTTGAGGTACACAGGATGAATATTGGCGTGTGCTAAATAAAAGCAGAGTGTTGCTCAACCCAGTGAAATTATTTGTACGAATGATTATCAAATTTTCATACACAGCCCCCGGTGTTTCGAAAGACCTTTGTATGTACCTGCTAGGCAAGAGAGGCAAGTGCAGACAACCAGCACCCTTTTTGCGTAACCCTTTATTATGAGACTTTTGCAAAGGTTTCACTCTCACGGTATCTGAACAAAAGGGGCACACTGACCCCTGCTATTGGTCACATAAAGGCTCTACTACAGGTATTTCAGCTTATCTCACGCTATTATCCAGGCATCCAGTAGGTACCAGTTAAAATCGAAATTGTACTCTCTTTTATTCCCAAACTATGCTGGTTATATTATTGTACCATATATCTATACGTAGCTGATTTGTCCCATAAATATATATTAAGTATTTCTTGTCCATTTTTTATTTTTTTGTTTACCTAACTATTTTACTTTTTACGAGAAAGTCCGACAATAAGAGAATCACATATTTTCTAGAAATTATTATTCTCTACCAGATGACCACAACTAATTGTTAATTTTTCTACGCGAATATAACAGTGTATGTTGCTATGATTAAATTGTCGGAAGTTCACATAAACGCCGTTTACATTTTGGCAATTAGAATTAACAATTTTGCATGGATGTCTACAAAATATATAATATTATGTAGGTATATATGTATAATAAAATATATTGTAAATGTTATTTTTATTAAGAAGGCATAGCGTGTAATTTTTATTTTTATATACCCATAGTAAACAAGCCTTACGCCGTATTACATTATCGCACCGTCTAACCAATAACCATTGTGTTATGTATAAATACATATATATATCAAGCAATCAGTGTTAATATATTGTTATAATATATTTGAATTTGGTTTGTATTTTTTCTTTTTTTTGAAAGATGACCATAGAAATCATAAAAACTAATTATACATTTTAGAACATATTTCTTTAGTTAAACATTTCATGAGACACGTATACCAATCAAACAATATATAAATTCCATAATATATTATACAAGAAATAATAATTATTATTAAATAATTTCAATGATAATATTTAAGTAATATATTATATTATATGAATAACCTATGTATTGGCATAGTATTTGATTATAATATAATCTATTTATTTATTGGTGATTTCTATTAATAAACTGTACTATTTACAAATATTTCTAGAGTTTTTATACTTAACATTATAGGTAAAAACCCTTATTTAGTTTTGTAAAATTAAAATTATGACACCGCATATAAACAGGTTTTTATTATCGAATTCAGAAAAATTAATTTATACATGAATTATTATAAAATGTTCATATAATTGTAAAGTTATGATCTAAACTTTTCAAAGTTTATAATTAAGTTTTGATTTTCGAAATTTTACAAATAATCAAAATTATAATGGTCCATCTTCAAACGTATAACAATTGCTGTTTATTTTTTTATTTCAAATAAAAAGAATCTCAACTTTAGTAGGTATCTGTGTTCTATAAATATATATGCAATAGTATATAGGTAATTCTATACATTGTAATTTGTAAGAATAATATGCAGTGTATATTTTTATCGTCGTTACAAATAAATTGTAAATAATTCAATATTAATAAGTTTAATTTTAATTTTAATTAAATACATTAATATTTAATAGTATAAAGTAGATATATACTCTTTATTTTATAACATCCGTATAATTTATAATATTTTTTATAATCATAATAATAGACTGTATATTTTCCTAATTGAAAAATAAAATGGCAATATAATATTATTATATATAATAATAATATTTTGCAATGCCTTACTATATTATGTTGACTGTTTTTTTCTTAACAACTACATTCCTCTTTAAATTTACGAGGGTTTTACTAAATTGATGTAATATCTTAATAGTTAAATGTTATGTATAATTTAATAATACTATAGATACATACAAATAATTCAAAATAATTTTACGTTAGTAAATTTGTTTAAATAATGATTATCAATATTGTAAATGTACACAAACATGTAACATTAAAATTAAAATTAATAAATAACCTTACCTACAAGTTTTTTGAATAATTTATAACCTGTATGACGAATATACGTCATATTATATTATGTTACGTTATTTATTATGTATTGAGTATATATTTATATTTAATGTTCAAATTAATTTTTATATTAACTGTAATTAAAGTTATTAAATATTTAAAACTTTATATGGAATGCTAAAAATTTACAAATATAATACATATCTACATATTTATATTTAGAATAATAATTGTTTTACTATATTTATTGTGACTCTAATTATATTATAAATACAATTAATTAACAAAAATAAATAAGAGGTTTTATCAAAATTTTCAAACATAATAATACATAGTCATAAAATTACGGTATCGATATAAATGAGTAGGTAATGTAATAATATTTTCGTTCACGTCCGTATACTGGCTATCAACCAATCAGGCATCGAATGAGGTTAGGGAAAGTGGGCAGTGGGTGATCATGTAATAGCCAAACCTGAAAATATCCGTATAGTGTGTATATTGTTTGTTGATAATAATAATAAATCGTGATTTTGCGGTTAGTTAGCCATTGTTAAATAATATCATTTTTTGATGTGATGTATATGATAATCAAGTATTCAAGTTGACGAACTAAAATCAAACATTCGAACGTGATATAAATATCGTATAATAACACTAAGATAAATAATTTATCAAATTTGATAAAACTATTAATATAGTATTAAATAATAAAAATGATGAATGTTTAAGAACTACTTAAAATAGTTTACAAAATACACAGCGAATGTTTTATTTTATAATATTTTATAAAGTTGTTTAAGGAACGTTTGAGGACAACGCTCATTTTTGATTATATCATCAGTACTGTACTAAATAATAAGCTACCAGTAAGATGGTTGGAATAGTAGGATATTACAACCAAATTTTTATACTCAGGTTACATAAGATTCTTTAGTACTTACTCTCATGCTATCGTGAGAATGAAACTCATAATCAACTATCTCATGTTAAATAAATTATTAAAAGTATGTTGAACGGCTACAAAATTAAATAATTATAATTACACTTTTAGTTTATTTTACACAATTATACACATTATACATATTACATATATATATTAATTCAATGACCGTCGTGTAATATGAACTATGATTGTTAATTTTAAGTAGGTAAGTATAACTATCTATATGAATATATAGCTTTATTTTAAGGTTTAAACCTATATAAGTTGCTATAGGGCGGCTCACGCATGAATTTCGTTTATACTCGTGAAAACCCAAGACCAAGTATTTTCGTTATTTTTTGTATGTAAATGTGTAAGGAACCTTGTATAAAATGACTAGTTATAACCTTATTATTGGTTTATAAAAAAAATGTTGTCAACACAAATAATTATAATAATCACGTACTTCTCTTCCTCGACACCTACATTGCCATTTTCTAACATTTTATTTGGTAAATATTTAACATGTAATTAGCTTGTATTTGCATTCTAAATTTAGTAACTTGCATGCATTTGGTTGAAGCTGGAAATCAATATTAAGATTGTAGGGTTATAGGCACATTTTTCCAACAACCCTCCCTTCCATTTAAAAAATGATTATTGAGTATTATATATTTATATTTCACTAAATATTGGTACAGGAAAAATTTGGAAATAATCATTTTTGTATTTTAATTTTTATATTGACATTTATCAATATTGGTACTCTATAGAAATATGCTTGAAAGATATTCCTATTGATTTTGTCCCTAAGCATTTTAGTTTTTTAATTGATTTTTACTATTTATTTTGAAGAAATTATTCGGTCCATGATTTATGGAAATAATTGAAAACAGGATAATGTACATAATACATATATGTATATTGTATATATATGACCTAGTGAAATTTCAAAATGGCCTGCTTGAAACCTCACACACATAAAAAAACCTGAAATTACGCCACTGTTAACCCTGTGATAATTTATAATATTAATAAAATGTATTAAATGTACCTAAAGTTTTAAATATTTTTAAATAGATCAACAAAAGGAAGCGCTGACGTATCACTTCGTATTAGGTTCTTATTATTTGGTTTTAGTTTTATATTTTTACCAACTGCTGTTTTTGATGAGCCACTTTTTTGTCATTTAAGGCTGCGATTATCATCGAACTGGTGTTAAAACGTCAGGTGTTTACCATAGGTCTGGGTTTGCTAATTAATATTTTTGGAGGGCTATACTGGGAATTATGAAAATTATCGGGGACTATCAAAATTCCAAGCAAATATTTTTAACATATAATATGTATTCTATTTTTCTATTTAAACAAATTATAATCCATTCCATATAATTTTTTAATCAAAAAAATAATTGTAGTTAATGTTATATGTACCTACATTTAATTTTTTTTTCATTATTCATTAGTCATTACTCATCCGTAATAATTACAGTTAAGGTTTTATTTTAATTAATTACCAAACTAATATAGTTGTTATAACATAGAGTTATTTAAAATTAAATTTCTTATTATTTCTAATCATATTAATATTATTGTTTGACAACTGACAATTTATATATAACATGAATTAATTAATATATACTTAGGTACCTATATGCATTAAAAAACTTAAAACACTTACAAAATAAATTATATTATACATATGCGCAATAGGAGGAAAGAACTAAAAGCACAAATAAATTAAAGAAAGTTGAACTTTTCTATTTTTCACTGGACGGATATAAAACTTGGTAGTATGGCAATTCTTGTTAATTTGGTCGCTTTAAAGTAGGTAAGTACATAATATATTAGTCATATTTATGAAATGTGATTTTACAAAATATTATTTGTTACAAGGTCCATTCCATTGGTCCATCAGGAATCTGTCGCCCTGGTTTAGCACCGATCTAAATAATGACGACCATTACGGGCAGGTCCGTAGGTCCTGACTTGAGGGTAATATGTAATTTTTTTTTCTTTGCAACAATTAGTGCACCCTACAATATTAGGTACTTTTAAAAAAAAAAGAATTTTAAGCACAAAATATTCTTAGAAATATAGGCTGATAGACCTTCTCCGTTCTGAACTATTTTTTTCGGATAGGTCATATACAATGATATTTTATCGTTGAATTATAATTAAAATCATCCATTAAAGTGACAATTACAACAATGATCAGTAAGTAAAATTACAGTTATAGAATAATTGTTTACATAAAACTATTATCCACGGTGGTAAAAGCTAAAAAGTCCAGAGGAAATAGAAAGGCCAAGTAAAAAATTGCAGTAAAACAACCCAATTAAAATCAGAGAAATAAATAATATATTTTATTATTTACTGTTATTTAAACTATAATGCAAAAGTAATATAATGGCCCTAGTAATAAAATAATAATGAATTTAATTAATTTAATTAATTAATTAAAATAAAATACAATTATAGGGTTATAATATAATTATAGGGAAAAATGTTAGTCTTGCTCTCAACTAACTGCATGAAGTTTGGTGTCTGATTCGTGCACTTAATATTTTATATGCATGTTCTCAATTTTTGATTTATGAAGTTCACTACTTACTTATTCGGCAAATTATTTATAAGAAGTCTTTGAATGACGTTTATTATTAACAACTTTAATAACAGCTACTGTCTGGTGGAAAATCAAACAAACTGGCAAGGTTCTTGAGCGTACCTATGTGTTCTTAACTATCGGTTTTACTTTTTTTACATTGTCTGCGGGCCGGATAAAATTTGTCTGGGGCCGCCATTTTTTGACCGCTGCTATTAGGTATTAATACAGTCGACTATAGTTATGTATACTAGTTGTGTTTTCGGTTGAACGTATTGTCGTTATTCTATTTTATGTCTTAAGCTTAATTTATGTTTAAATTTATTTAAAAATTCCTGTTTTGCATATTTTTGTTGTTTTTTTTCATATTTTTGTACATGTTTAGAGATATTTAATGTAATAAATATAAATAATATTATTTAAAGTAATAATACTGTAGTGAATAAAAAAATTGAGTCTCTCATGTATAAAATCATATTTATAATATTGTTTTCCCGTGTTTATGAAGTATAATTCGTGAGGTACTCTAACTAAACAGATGCATGAATGTACGGATGTATTGTATGTTAATAGTACATAAAATCAATAATGTTCAAAAAAGTAAAAAACCAACTTTTTTAACTTGAACAATATTCTAATAGTTAAAAAATTAAATCATTTACAAATGTACAAATGTAAATATAGATTATACTGATGGAATACTTTAGATACAATAGATACATAATTATCATTGAATATTGGACATTACTCTAAAAACTAAATCTTGACTCACTTCATTGAAAATAAGTTTCTATATTGAAGGTATATATGTTATTATAAATTAGAAAAACAATTAGTTAATAGTGATTAAGAAGTAAAGTTCAAGTATAACGTTCATTATTTTTAATTATCAGGGAAAAAATATAATGTTACTGTTAATGCTGCATGGTTTACATATTTCATCGAAATAAATATAAGAATGGTATCCATATTTAAATATAAATGAAGGGATTTTCAATATCCCCAGTAATTTTCTTAAAAACTAAGAGAATAAAAAAATGACCTTTCTGCAGTAACATATGTATTTCACTTTCCAATAGATAAAATGGGGCTTAATATACAGTTGTATACAATTTTTGAATCACTTTCACTCCTTTAAAAAACGTGTTTTCCAAGAGTAAAAAAAAACGTTTTATTGCTCCTCTCAGAATCTGAACGACATGACTAAATGTTTCCTATAAGTGGCTAAGTATCTGAGTAGAGTCTTCAGTTAATGTATTGGTTATAAATAAATTAAGTATTTGTATTTTCACATAATCATTTTTAGTATATATTTCACATTTGATTACAAAAAAGCTATTTATTAGTTTTTATTTTACAAATTATTCATTATTAAAGTATAAAATAAATTAATATCATAATACTAGTTTAATAATTTTTATTTTTAAATATCATATAATCTTTGAAATACCTAATATTAATCGTTGTATAAATTCATAAATTTAACAAACGTAACGAACCATTATAGCTAGCTATGTTAATTTAAAAAATTCAGTATACCTATAAGAAATTGATATGCTTATAAGAATATAATCGCTAATCGCATATCAGTCATTGAGTAATAAAATTCAAAAATAATTATTTACTTATAACTCTAAAATGAACACTGTTTAAGCTTTGACAACAAAGATAAATCTATTGTTTACATAAAGAATATTATGTTTCGTTTTATAGTAATTTTAATTTGACAAGTACCTACCACATGTATGCATACATTTATTGACGTACCTTTATGTATTGTACAACTATTACTAATTCTTTTATATTTATCGTGTTTATTAATCTATTGTTCATTAACATTTTCCATTAACTATAGTGCGTCACCTAATTATATAGAATATAGTTTTTACCTATAAAAAATAGTTGTTTGATAATCAAATTTTCGGATTCTTATATTATATAATATATATATATATATATTATTTTTAATTTCTATTTGGCCGTATTATGATCGTGTGTAAAAACCTTTTATCCTAATAAAAGCCCATCTGTAATGCATAAAAGAAACATGTGGTTGACCTTCGAAACATACTAGTTCCAGGATTCCAGAAGTCAAAAAAATCGACGCAGCTCGTTCTCTCGTTCTCGGTTAGACCGACTAGGAGTAAATAAGCTGTATAGATTATACCCCTCCCCCTAAAATAAACTGATAGGTTGTATGTATTCCAGTGCGTTATATTCAGTTTTATTTTCTCTGCAGTCTATAATATATATATATACACAATATACATGTACTTTAAGGATTTAGATTAATGGCGGCCACCGCGCCTGTTTACCTATGTATACGTATCTACCTGTTGGGCTCGGGTTGACGTCCTCCAACACACGTGGCCCCGGGTCGGCCTGCGGACGCACGTGTGCTTGCTGGACACGTGAACGCGTGCGGATAAGAGGGATAGTTAATGATCCAATGAAAATTTGTCAACGTTATCAAAAATTCAAAATAATATTTCTCAACTCTTAAAATTTCTGATAACGATATTATGAATTAAGTTTAATAAAATTGTCATTCGGTATTATAAGAATATAGTATATGGTAAAATATGTCCGACTCGTAACAATTATTATGTATAATAACATAATGAATTACTGCAGAATTAGTACTGATAACTATGCGCTAAAATTTGATTTTCTAATCATATAATCATAATAAAACAAATATATTTGATTATATTTATTTTGATTTTCCAATCATATTTTTCCAATTTTTTTTAATTTATTCGCAGTTTTTTTTCAAATACTTTTTGTTAAATTTAAATAACAATTAATTTTGTTTAGATAAATTGTTTTTTTAATACATATATTACAATAAACATATTATAGTTTAATATCCATAAATAATAAGACTTAAGTTTAAATTTAATAATAAATAATTTTAAAACTACGGAGTCTATTACTCTTTTTGCTAAAATATTGGATACTGTATATAATATACTGATATACAGCACTAATTCGTAGACAGATTTTGTTCGGAGATCTAGCCCTTTTAATTGAACAACTCTTTAAGTTCCAAAAATTCTAATAATAAATTATCTTTTAGAAATCAAAACCATAGTTATTAGTGTAAGTCAATTGGTAATATTATGTATACACTAATCAATATACATATATCAAAAGACAACCCTATAATCGTTTTGATAGACGTCGTTAATTTAAATGTTACATTTTTTTATGGCATTATAAAAAAACATCGTTTTTAAGTTAAATTAGTCATTGCTTGTTTACTTTTATAATTTTTTATAGAACAGTTAGGATTCTAATACTTAGTTCTAAACTACATGATCGCCAAATATACTATATTCTGGTTAGTGTCTATATTCATCATGAAATCTAGTGTGTTAATCCTTGATTTTTAATATTTATGAATGAATATTTTATATAAAGTTTAAATAATCGAATAAAAATTATAACTTAAACAACACATTATATTCAAGAAGTTACCTTCTAATCAATTAAATACCTAATTAATTTTCTAAAAGATATTTATCGTTTTAGTTGTATCGTTAACATGTGGTTTCTTAAAAAATATTTGGCTGTATGGATATTACAATGTATTATATTCATTAAAATTAAAAAATATGATGATTATTTTTAATTATATAATTAACTAAACAATTAATAAATTCTGATTATAACCATTGAAATAAATGTACCTATATAGCATGCAAATAAAATAGATACTAAATATATTTCATGTTTTAATAAATATTTTTATATATTAGATATGATATCAAATTAGGTATATTTAAACGGTTTATTTAACAATGTAAACTGATTTTTTTCTATAGAAAATGTTTACAGTATAAATGTAACTCGATTAATGCAGCAATTTCATAAAAATGCTTATTTAAACTTTTTTACATACATTTTCAAATAAATATATTGTCATTATATAATTTGTTAGTTGCGTTTAACTGAATAATCTTATGAGCGTTGCCTGTTAGTTTCAATACTATTTTAGTTAAATAAAATATAAAATTTGTATCTAAAGATTAAATCGCCGTAAGCTATGTCACAGAATCATATTATAAATAAAACATATCATTATACGTTTTTACCCACATACATAATATTATTATGTATACTATGAAAAATCTTAATATTTTATCAAACGTTTAAATCAAGATTATGTAAGAAACATGGCTTTTTCTCAAAACGTATTTTTTAATTTAAAACGTTACCTATTTTTTTGAATAATATCATTTATAATATTGAATCTAAGGAAATTAAACGCACTACGAGTTGTAAGAAAATAAGAGTAAAAGTAATTTTTAGGTAATATCATATGACAGGTATTCTTTAAGTATTAAATATTACTGTATAACTTATATTTTACCAACTATAGGTTTAGGTATTTTAAATCTCTTATTTGCATTTTATATTTTATTATATTTGTCTGTTAATAATTAACAATTTTAAAATACTCCGGTCAAAATACAAAAGCCTAGTGTTGGGTAGGTACCTACTCATTCCGTTTCGTTTACCTCTGCGCAGTTTATTTCTTATTATAAATTTGAAAAAAATTATATAATATTATGTAATTACATCCAAAAGGCGATTGTGAATAAAATCACATTACTTAATTTACTTCTTACACTTCTCTGGGTATTTCCCTTATAAGTGTAAAATAATAAAGAAACTAACTAAATACTAAAATACCTAATTCAAAAGTTCTAATAACATATTATACTTTCAATCGATAGAAAGGCTTACTCAAAGATTTTTGAGATATTTGACTGCCAAAAAAACATATTATCTTCTACAGAAAAAGAAAAAAGGCAAACCACATAAAAGAATGAACATAGTTACCTATTTTATGGTTCAGTTAGAATCTAACATCTCTGTAATTTACATTTACCTTTATAAAAAATATTGTAGTTTTTGTATAGGTAGGTATAACGGTTTATGTTATTCACTCGATATTTGTGATTTACAATTTAAATTATGTAGAAGTATATTAGGTATACAGAATATTAAACAACTTAAATGTGTAATATACATTTTTAAAATTAAATACTTATAATATACCTAACCTACATATTTATAATTCAAATTTAATGATGTACCTTTCGATTTTATAATTATTTGAACACTTTGTTTAATGTATATTCGATATGGTATATCATATACCTATATCTTTAGCTATTTTTTATTATAAAATATACATAAAAGTAATATAACATATTTAGGATTATGTCATTTTTTTTTCATTAAATAATTAATAAATAAAAGTATTCTCAACTATAGACACAATAAGTAATTTTATTAACAAAAATTAATTTAGAATAATATGTTAATAATTTATATTAATTACGTCATCATTATTCACAGTTTATATAGGTACTTACACATTTTGAAAGTGTAATTAAGTGAACATATACATATAATATATTTTTGGGTGGAAAACAATCCATGTGATTATGAATTACATAATATTTTCTTGTATTTTAAATAATAACTCACGTACCTACATTATTCATCATCGGGCATCTATTGTACCTATCTATATCACACGAAATATTAAAATATATATTTAATATAAAACTGTTATTAACCCTTAATATGCTAAGTTATCAAGTATACCTATATATATCTTATACCAACCTCAAAATATTTAGATAGATACATATTTTCACATCATATTAATAGTTATACAAATTGTAATTTACTGATCAATGTGTATACATCCATATAGTCTAAATACAATATATACTTAATAAATTGATCATATTGAAGTTTGCCTAATGTAGTACTTTCACTAAAATATAATCTAAAACTTTTATTATTTTCGAAATTAACTATATTTTATATTGTAAGCAAAATGACAAATAAAAAACACATCATTGTAAAACCATTACAATGATGTGGTACTCAATGACATACAGATACACTAGAAACCATAGTATACAGCGGATCGACTTCCGTGGTATATTATTATTATTTTTTTTTTAAATGTAAAAGTGTAAGACATAACAATCTGTATAAATATGTGGTATAATAGTCAATAAGTAATTATATGAATGTGATGATGAACTATAAGATATGCGAGTGGTATGATAAAAGGAAGTTACCCATTGGTAATTTCTCATTTATTTATTTATTTATTATAGATTAATGAATCGTAATTACAGTTGATTTTGGCTTTTAGCCTCCGACGACGGTAATCAGAAATATAAGGGAAGGCCGTATTATTTTTATAAAATATGTTAATGTTGAACATTAATTTGAAATGAAAAAAAACCGAAACGGTTCATTTTTTAAAATGTGTATACCTTTTATTTTATATAACTACTAAACTACTTATATCATTAACCGATAAAAGTGTAGTATAAAGTATAGTCTTCTATAAATATTTATATATAATTTTTATAAAAATAAGTAAACTATATGTACATCTTGAGAATAATATTTAAAATTGTAAAATGTATAGTTCGGAAATTTTTTCAATACATTATATTATATGTTTAATAAATATCCATACTGTTTTACAAATTACATTGTACCATTGTATGATTTATTTATTAGAATATAAACGCCAAACGGCTATCACAAATGCAGTGAATAAGATATTATATGATAAACTTAATAAGACATATTGAAACAGTAATAAATATAACAGATTTTAACAATAATTAATAATTTAAGTAAATTTAAATACTCTAGGATGTATGATATAGGTAATAGTAAAAAAATATAATGTTTATTATATATACTACCTATATATTATGAATAATTAAAGCCAAAATAATACAAATATATATATATATATATATATACAAATATATATATTGTAATTGTAATTATAGAAGAATAATGACGGTAATCAAATAATCAATATTCTTAGATTCACTAGAATTATTAGTATTTATTAGTAAACAGTCTTTACATATTTACATATTATAATGGCACATGCGTTTTGCCAGCATGTATGTTCGGATATATTTGGTAAATAATATAAATTTAAGAGTGAATAATAAATGTTTAGAAAATTAGATCAGAGGTTAGAGGTGAACTCGTTCGAGAGTTAAATTTATTGAGGTTTAAGCTTTATACTGATATGCGATAGCAATAAATACTTAGAAGCTATATAAACCAACTAGTAAAATAACATATAAATTATCATTCTAGATAAATAAATAAATTTACCCTAATCTCAATTTATAAATTAATTGTATTTTTGTTGTGTAATTGAAATATTTTTAAGATTAATACAATATTACTAATTACGTGGATATTATTTAATGTTTGATTTATTTAAATCATATTCGTATGTGCGCAGACTGCGTACAACATTGTCAGTTGATTCATAATTATTTTATAAGTAACCAACTAAAATCTTTACTGTACCTAGTTTTATACATACAAATTCTATATATACATGCATTTTTTATTCACTGCAGTCGTTTATCGTATAGCTGTAAAGGCAAAAAAACATAATGTAGTGCATACTGCATATAATCATATTAAATCACAACCACGAGGCTATAAATATATGGTTTCGATGTCTCATATTCGTTTTAAACTTATATAATAACTCATAGAACATAGATAGGTATAAATTGTAAATAAGTACTATATTATATATAATAATATACGGACAATAATTTTCTTTCTATTGTTGTTGTCAACGGATAACATAGTTAAATAAAATTATAATTTTTTATCGTGTATAATTGAAATCATTAAAAAAAATATCGGTACAGTGATTTAAATCTTACAATATACATATTATATATACCATGATTATATTATTATGCATTATGTTTTCTGTCGTATTTGTTGGACTTTGCGTTGATGTCGCTGGATTGAACGCGTTATTTACAAGACAAATTGACCGTGAAAATGTGCCACTAAAAACCGAACCGACGTGCATCCTTGCATCCTCCGAGGGAGCCTGCAATGGAATAACGTTATATAACAACCGTAGTAAAACCAGCGTGGTCAACCGTCAACGTAACAGCTATGAGCTGGGGCAGCGCAAATTCGGGAGCGGGTACATAATACGCGCTTCTTAGTGTCGTTCACGCACGATCACACGCTCTCAGGCGACAGGAATGTGGGTCATGCTCGATGAAAGTGAAATCTAGGTTAGCCGCCGCGTGCGTGCAAGACGAAAGACTCACTTTCACTTTTATTCCGCCAAGTCGGTCCGTGTTTGCACCGCGAAGATACGCCTACGACTAGGTGGGCGCGCGTTTCCTTAACAAAACCTCCTTTGACGATCCTGTGAATCGGATTTCTGCTGTACGCACGCTATTCGTTTGCACGCGGCTCGACATGCGGCGGGTCCGTCCCGCGTGTATACGTAATAACACTTAAATCGTACACATCATTATCGTATAATATAATATATTATGTATATTAGGTATGGGCTGTGACCTGCAGTCGCTACGACCAATGCCGCAGTTTTTTTTTCTGTATTATATCATAAAGATTTTATATGAGTACCTACGACAGTGGGCAATCCTTCACCAGCGCTGCGTCTTCCGCCAATATAACGCACTGGTACGAAAAATTTGTCGCCCTGAGCAATATTCCCCCCCCCCCCCCCATTGATTGAACATTGACAAGGCATGCACTGCGGTAGTGCGGTGTATAGTATACACTGTATACGCAATTGCATATAAACGCGCAAAATTCTCGTCTAGTTTCCTCGGGATAGTTCATACATATATCATAATATTATTTATAAGTTATAACTTATAACCCATTATAATATTGTTATTAATGAATATTCCGAACCGAAAACCGTTCAAAACGTCTGATACACAAGTCGTGTGTAACCCACTGCGGTCCAGCCAGACAATTTTTTTAATTTTGCATTTTTAAAAGGCGTTCACACAGGGATCTGTAAATCTGTTGGCTCATAAAACTAGAATAGTTTTTGTTTGTACATAGAGATGTCATTGGTTACATAAAATAATAAAGTTATTATAATAAATATTGCAAATAGTTTTAGACCTGTATTTTGTATTTGGTCAACACCACCAAAATGTTTACATTAAAAATATGTATAGTTCACATTCAAAGGAGTTTAAGTCGGGGAAAATTTACTGACGTCATTTAATTTAACACGGGCTAAGCCACGCAATATCAGCATTCAGCTTGAATAATGTCCAGCAGAATGTTTCTTTGTTTGTTTGTCCTCTATCTACTCAATTACTACCTACTGGACCGTTTTCAATAAAAGTCCAGCATTTATAATAAATAAAATCCTCGAGATTTGTAGGAACTAGGATGTTTATAATACAGGCTTATAGCTATAATAACCTCTATACTTATTATAATATAATAGGTTGTGCTATATGGGATGGATCAAACAATAATTTAGTTTTGACTCACGAAATTCGAATATATTTTTGTTTGTATAGTGATACCATTGGTAAGGCATAGATAATAAAATAGTTATTACTACTATTATTATATAATTTTAGACTTGTGTTTTATATTTTAGTAAAACCACCGCCCAAATCGCCGTGTGTACAAATATGTGTAGTTTACCTACATTTAACGGAGTTTAAGACGGGATAAATCCATTGGCATTTTTTAATTCGTCACGGGCAGCTACGCCGTGCAGGATCAGCTGTATAGTGTATTATAATATAGTATATATACTTATACCGTGGTGATATTGTACGGTCATTTCATATTAATATACTGTACGGTAGTTCCCGTCGTTCTTGGGCTCCGGTGCGAATTATTGTTATTATGTATACGTGTTGGTCATGGTACAGCGAATCTCGTGTATAATGTATAATGTATATACACTCACGCGCTTGTGTCGTAATCTCGGGGCCACTGGAGCAAAGCGACGGCAGCAGGCTATCGCGCGTTCCAATATTTTGTTATTCCGCCAATTACCGGTGAACCGAATAATAAATGTTAAGTATATATAATACTTATACATAATAATAATAATAATAATATACCCACTGCTGACGTCTTCCAGTCCGTGGCTCGTGGCCTGGAAAACAAAAATTCCGTCAACATAATCGATAATACACTACGTTGGTATATATTTATAGAAAATAAACCTAACTACCTATTTATTTATATACACAGTGATTCATCAAGCATGCTCACCCCCTATTTTTCTTTATTAATGCAGTTATTCAAAATCTGATTGTTAGGCATTTTTTTTAAATATACTTAAGACTATAATATTATTACCAAATTGTTGATAATTGTTGTACCTACTACAAGGAGTGTCTTTGTAATATCCAAACTTCTGTTTTTAAAAATAAGAACCTTTTTCTACTGCAAATTTATTATTTAGTGGATAATTTTTCTTAATTTGAGGACGTATCAGAATAAAAATTTAAAAGAGTAGTTATGAGTTATTCAACTTAGTGTATCATGGAAAATATAAGTCCATGATAATGAGTTTGGAAAATATGCGAGGGCTATGGAGATTGTTTTTGATTAATATTAGGTAATCTATCAACATTAATGATTTGTAAAAATGGTACGATAATAAATACTAGATCCAATATTATATATATTCCGTACTATTGTAAAACCATTTTTAAAGACTACTATTCTAGAGCAAATATTTTCATAACTAAGAAACAAAATTAATAATAATATTATTAATATTAATAAATTAATAATTAAAACTCATCATAGCGCATATATAAAATAGTTTATTAGCAGATTTCAATCGTTTTAAGATAAATATAAAATAATTGAGATTAAAAAAATACATAGGCATGTGCCTGGGCACCCCCTGATATTTAATCTGGGCCCTTAAATATTTAAGTTCTATAGTATATATATGGGATATTTTAACTGATGTTAAAAAAATATATTTTTCCTAAATTATGTGATCAAAATAAATTATGTTTCGGGATAAAAAAATAATAAAACGTAAAATATTTTAAATTTGCGTGGAAATATTGTGATAAGTAAATTAAGAAGTACCATGGCCCAAGACCGTTTGGAATCATTCATTTAATTTTTTACGGAGCAAGAAATGGCCTTTAATGTTGATGTAGATTTAGTTATTAATGAATAATGAGTTTAATAATTTAAGTAATAGGCACTTGTTATTATAAATCTATAGTTGTTATATTAGAGTGCTAAATAAAACATGTAAGTAATATTTATTTGTACAATATAATTTAAAAAAATATGTATTATGTATATGTCTTGTTAGGAGAGGTCCCAAATAAGAAAAGGGCCCAAAAATATTGTAGGAACCCCCGAAATGCATGTCTGCGCATGCCTATGAAAATATATTGTAATTTGTTCACGTGTTAAGGAACTTTTTGAACTCTTATCTTTTTTTTTTAATTTGGTATATGTTTGTATGAATGCAAATATAGTAAATACAATAAAGTTTAAAATGTATATAAGTAGGAGGAAATGTTTACGTAAAAAACATATCATTAAATAATTTTGGTATTTTAATATTTTATAGTATTATTTATTCACTTGACATAGTATTATATTTTAATGATTTTCAAGTGTCGTTTTAAGAGAATGAATGCCCACAGAACTATTTTATCGCAGTATATCATTTTTTTCAAAACCTATAATAGGTGGGGTTTTTATGAAAAACAAATAACGATAGTAGAATAACCATAGTATACTAAGGCCACATAAAATAACGAATTCATTTAGATTGTATAACAGATCATTTGAAATTTGCATAAATAAATAGATCAACGTCTAACGTGTTTACCAAACGCATAATTTTTTACTCTGACCGAACATAATATTATGCAGTTGCAGACATATAAAAATATATTTTGAGTTTTACTGTCAAATAAATCGAAAAGTTCAGTGAAGCATATTATACTCGTTTAATAATAAACTACCTACTTGCGTTGTCGTATTGATATAAAGTAGGTAGTATTATAATATTTGAAGGAATCGATTTTGTTATACGAAAACGGTTACCTATACTCAATTCGCACCTAAAATATGTCTAGTGCCTCATGGTCGTCAGCTCACAGTGTAATTTGTCTAGTGCGATAGGTGTATGCAAATCTTCAGTGATCTGGATCAGTCAAGTAGCGTCAGAATTTAAATAAGCCGAAGAGCGCGGCAGCTGTTTGATTGTTCCTCGTAAAAAAGGGCTGTACACTGTTAAATCTCTTTATACGATTATTATATATTTCTCATTGTGATGCAGAAAGGGAATCGCGGGACTTCTCCACGACTTTCCTTCTTCCGTTCGTCGTGGCCAGGCTAAGGGGGGCACCGCCTCTTCCAACCCACCGTATCCTTGAGTCTTTTGTCATACACACACACGAGCACATATACACCGGAAGGGTCCAGATGTTTCTCTCCTAAAAAGAGGCCCCAATGTTTGCCGTCAAACCAGAAGGGAAGTGTATATTATGTACAGAGCAGGTTTTCCATCAACACCGATAAAACATCTACAACAAAATGTTTTGTTACGCAACAATAATTTGTGTGGAGAAAACCAAGAGTTTATTGATGCATAATTATTTATTTTTTGATTTGAAAATTCTTCATGTTTTATTACAGTGTACTTTGAACTATTTTCAAATAGTAGTGGTTTTATAAACTCAAAAATTCATCTCAGAACTCCATTATTGCTATGGTTTCAAAATTGACATGTAAAATTAACTATATTATATAATGATTCAGATTCGTCTGAGTTTCGTTGAGATATTAACTATAAAGCATGATATTTATTTACCGAAATACAAATCGTATTTATAATTCGATTACATAAGCCACAAACTATTTTCATGTGCAGTACCACAACTATATTGTCTATAACTACTATTTATTGTTTCAAAGCATAAATTATTTAAGTTCCTAAAAACTAATAGGTATAACAGAAGTAATGTAATATACATATTGTTTCTATAAGATATTCTTGTTTCTACGAACAACCTATAGATATTAATTTTAAGTAATAGACATTTAAAATGATTTGTTAAAAATTGGTAAGTGTATTTTATTGCTTGATCAATGTCGTATAACTTATACGGTACCTATTGATAATATTAGTTTTTCTAATCAATTATTTAATATTTAAAAATTTGAATATATACTATTTATTGTATTACACGTAGGTACATAAAAAAAAAAGACAAAGTTTACACATAACCTATTTTGGTGATTTTTAGTACCTATACACGTTCATATTGATGTTATACTACTTGAAATAATTGTATAATATCAGAAGTACCTACACAATGAGAAGTTATACAATATGTAATTAAAATTAGTACGATAAGTTCTTAATATAATTTCTATATATATATAAACTATAAAACGTAAATATTAATTCAAAGGCAGGTCTTAAATATTCTATGGGTTTAAAGAACCAGGGATTTAACACCCCTTTTTGTTATTAAACGAACATCAGGATATACCAGAGCAAGTATAGTTGTGTGTAACCTATAAACTCGCACTGCTGGTGGGCACGGATCAATGACCTCAATTAAAGTATTCATCTCGATTATTTTGTTTATGATAAAATATGTCATAAAAATAATATAATTAATTATTTTGATTTTATTATTAAGATGTGTTATTCATTATATTATTAACGATTTGTGTAATGTTCTAGTTATAATTTTTAGCTCAATTGTATGTAAAATGTATATGTGTTTATAATCGTTATATCTAAAATTCATAAATTGTAATCTTAAATAACACGTGAGCTGAACAACAATTCGACTGAATGATCAAATATTCTTATTAAAAATTTAAATGATGAGTCTAACAATATATTCGTCTTTTCGTTGGGTTACGGAATTGAAAACAAACAATAGACTAGGCTATATTGTATTTCTCGCAATTTCCATTGTTAAGTGGAATAAGTCTTAATTTTGGTAGTAGCGTAAGGTGCTCAACTACCTATGGGCTATGGTTTTTTTTTCATATTGTAAAATTTAAAAATATTATGTAGGAAAGGGAGTACTAAAAAACTTTAATTTTATTACATTTAACCTTTTATAAAATAAAAATTACAAATTTTACCATTTTTACTCATCAATATTAAAATATATTATTACATTAAGAAAAAATAAATCATTCTAAATCATTTCTATACTTACGTAAAATTACATAGACCTATTTTTATTTATTAATAATAAAAACATATTTTATTATATTTTACTGAAATTGTACTATTTCATATGAGGATGTATTTTTAATCCCACATGGAATTTCTAAGAATTCAATAAAATGTACTGCGTCTTAAACAAAGTAGGTACAACATATACCTTAATACGAGTGTATTTTCCTTATGTGAATATCAGTATTAAAAATTGCACATAATATGTTAGAAACATATTTTATAATGTATCTTATACTCATTGATAGTAGGTAATTTCTTAGTTAGATTCCATGATAATAATTATGGGATTTGGAATTTGGAATACCTTTTATGATTAACTTTGTTTATTTTCATACATATTCTGGCATTGATATGATTACTGATTAGTACTGATTAGTTAACCTAAAAAATCGTTTATATTGAACGATTAATCAACATTTATATTCGCGATAGAAAGCTTATAAATTTTTAGGCCGGCTGTGGTTGAGCTGTAACGGGCCACATGGAAAAATAACATACAAAATAAATGAAACCTAGCATGCCCATTACAGCTTATCAATTTTTATCATGAATAAGATTTACTTTTATTTTTCACCTAAATGAAATATTTCAAGAAAATAAATTACATGAAATTCTAAAACATTACCACAGTAATAACCATAAGTCTAAAATGCTGCTTTATTATAAATCTTTTATAAATAGTTTAAACTATAGTAACCACTATAATATTAAAATAAAGAATTACTTGATATTATTTCAATAACAGATATATATAGTTAATCATTATACATCATACATATTGTATGCATGGCCAATGGTCATTCAACTTTTAACTTCAACGAAATCTTAAGAATGTTTCTCATTTCTATATTATCACTGAAACAATTTGAATTATAGTACCCAAATCTTTGTTGTACGTCAAATAATTCTTCTATAAATACACGATGTGTCTTATATGATTTTACAATTCCACTAATAGGTTTGATGAAATTATAATCAAATATAGATTGTTAATTTAATTGGTTGAGTAAATTATAATTATTAATTAGAACATATTAGTACGACCATTTTAAGAATCTTCAATAAGCTTTATATAGATGTACTATGAACATATTGTGTTTGTTAATGTTAAATTATTGTATTGTTTAAAAGTTTTTTGAACTTAGTTGATATTTTTTTTTTGATTTATGACGGAGTTCGATAAACTGTATAGGGGGACCTGATACACGAATCAATTACCTATATAATATTACACAATAAGAAGGTCAATCTTTACGTTTCCCTTTAATACTTTAGTCGAGTTTATTCAACAAAAAAACCTGTTCTTCGCTGACCTCATTACTTATGTTTTATCAAATAGTTAATCTTAATCAATAAATTCGATTAAAAATTAAATGTCATTTGTATTTCCTAAATATGACATTAAGTAGATTCATAAATAAAATACAGTTTACATCATATCTACATTGCAGTACAATTTAAAGAAAATCGAATCGAAAATGGTGAATATTAGATCCTATTTCTGTATAGTAATTGAAAAATTCTTCATTTGACCCCTCGAGATTAATAAGATGTATAGACATAATATAAACAAATCCAAAGTAGAATGTCCATCAAACAATTTATAATATATCAGTTATTGATACTTTTGTAAATATTATTATATTGTCAATAAGCCTTTACAATTACTATTATGTTCATAATATTTAAATATTGTCAAAACAAAAAAATATACAATAAATGATTAGTAAATAATACAAATTAACTTATTAATAAATACGATAACTTATATAGCAGATATATTTCCCAAAACTGGGATTTTAATTGTGAAAACTTTTGTTTATTATAATTTAAAACAACATTTCTGAGTGCACTTTTCGAGTAAATTTTATAACATAAGATCAACATGAAGTTATATTTTTATATTCAAGAACTCAATGAAATAAATTATCCATTTACTTAAATCTCATTAAATATATTTTACTAGTTAAATTATATTATTGATGGTAAATATAATAATATACAGTGAGTTCTGCTTAATGTGACCATTGGTGAACAGAATCGACAGCTGTTTATTAAAATAAAATAAAAAACTAAAATAAATTAATATGTATTTAATGTTAAATTGACTCTTTATACAAATCACTGTCTCCGTATACCTACCGGATAATCACTTAATATAATTTATGGCTTAAAAGTTTACATGGTTAAAATCATATAGCCGTAACATAAGATAATATTTATTAATTATGTCGAGTAAAACAAATGTTAATCCAAAAGTTTTCAGTTATCTGCTGTTCCATATTCCATATAATATTACAGCTTACAGACACCATTATTGAATTCTACTATAAAATAAAAACTACTAATTAATAAATTTTTTTAGCTAATATGGGAAATAAATTATGCAATACACAAGTGTGATCAACAAATATATTATGTTATACCTATGGAGTCAACTGAGTGAAAACAAACTAACCTATACCAATATCCGACAAGCAGAACTCACCTACTAATTCCACAATGACTCGTGATTTTTACTTTGTATAATAATTTATTGTATCCAATATAAATATCACACAAGTCACACTCATAATAAAAAACTTTTTCAAAGTTGGAATCTATTATTGTTTCTAAGAAATTTATAATCTGTGGTAGCGACTATAAATTGTTCTACCATATTTGTTTCAATAGTTTTCCTCGAATTCCCTCCGTAGCTATTGAAGATACAAGTGAGTAGGATAATACCACTCAAACAAGTTTGCATTGTTTTGAAATGTTATAATTATGGCTAAAAACAGCGAAAATTGCCAACAGTATACATTTTAGATTCTGAGCTCAGGCGATGAATGTATTTTACCTTTACACTTTATCTTTCGATCAATGATATAAGTACCTGCACGTGAGACGTTAAACAGTGGGTATAATGATGAATCATGTAGGTGTACTAACATAATATATTTTCTTTCTGTAAAATGATCCTCATAAACTTACACTGAAATTTTTTAAAAAAAATGATTTATTTAATAATTTAATATTAACTATACTTTACAGAGCGATAAATTAGTCATTTATTATCTACATAATAGCTATTATATAGAAACCAATACAATACAGTACGTATATAAGTATATTGCCTATATAATATATGAGGTAGGTATGAATGTCATATTATGACAATTTACAAGGAAGAACTTAAAGAACACTTATTAGGTATAATTCAAAAACTTACGAGGTTTTTGGAAATATTTTTTTTACATAATTTTAAGTCGTCTCAAAATTCAATTTTTTACATCAAAATACTCAGAAAAATGTATTATGAAGTATGAAATAAACATTGTATGCTATCATTCAAAAGAACAAAGAACTTCAACAATTTTTTTTTCAAAAACAATGTTTGTTATAAATTAAAATTAAGTGAATAAAATATTTTTGAAAACATTAATATGTTTTGTGATAATCAGTGCGGTTACTGTTAAAATAATTAGTTGTATTGCTATAAGTATAATATGCATAGCAGTGACATAACTAAGGGACAAGTATAGGTCCCCCGACTGATCCTGATCCCCTTGGGCTATATAAAAAAATGTGCAAAGTATACCTTTACATTTTTTTTTCTTAAGATAAACGCCCAGAATGACTCAATTACAGAATAATGGATATACATATAATATAACAGTAAATAATGCAATATCATTCCGTAGGATTCAATCTAGAATATAATAAAGATAAATTGTCAACTAATAGAAATATTGTGGTAGTTTCACATGATGATAAATGATAAGTGATAACACAAGTCACAACTATGAAGAACGTTTCATAACGTTCGGCACATCAAACGAGTTATATATACCCCAGTTGAAAAAAATCTGGTTACGTTACTGATTTCTATAAATTATAGAAACCAAATACTATAATTACAACTTGAGTAAAATGTCCACCTAATATTTTGTGTTTTTTTCGTTTATATTGTTAAGTTGTTATCGTCTTCGTTAAACGATTTTAATAATACATTTGTCTATGATTTTAGTAACATATAAAATATATATAGTCCAAACATTTAACAAAAAAATTATATTCAGTATGTCATAGAAAATAATAACTTAATAAATATAGTTTTATCTACCTATAATAATTTGATAAAGCTATCAAAAATCTAAATACCTGATTTAATAACAGGTGTAGGTATTATATATTTATTTGTTGTATCGAAATTCATTGTTTTGAACATAAAGGTACTGGAAATGTGATAATAGGTATTAGTCCATCACATTTAAATTTAACATAAAGTGGTTTGATTTTACCTTATTTATAGAACAATACATTTAATGCAGGTCAAAGATCAGCTTTTTTTATTTTTAAACTCTAAAAAATATCGTATATACATGTTTTATGATGAATAGATTTTTGATAACCATTATTTATCCAATAGCCTATACAGAAAACCAAATTTTATTTAGTTAACAATGACATTATTGTCTATTATTAGTTTTTAGAAATTTAGACATTCAAAACATCACATGTATGACATATTATAACACATTTTTTCTACTTGACAGGTGGTGTGACAGAAACGCATAGAATCAACCTTGAACAAACTGCACCTGGATGATTGCATGAATACCAATACGCTATTTGAACATAATATACATATAACAAATAATATATATTAGCTTACTTAACGTATAATATTAACTGATGCATACATCGAGATCTCAGGGTTAATTTAATGTAATATCGGAATATTTAAAAATATGAATATCATAATATAGACATGCAGTATCATATTATATTATAAAAATTTAGATGAGCGCAGATAATATATTAGTGTTTCATGACGTATTTAAATAATACATAATAATTATAATAACAAACTATATTTTACAAAACAAACTGATTAAAAATATAACGTTAATCGCAATTTAGTATTAAGGAAATATTTGTACAAATTAAAATATGCATTATGTATAAATGCGTTCAAAATATGTTTGGTTGCTCGGAGATTTCAAGACACCACAAATTCCTATAATATATTACTTAAAATATTATGGAACATCATCAATACATATAGGTACGTATCCTAATTCATAATACTTTTTTTTAAATAATATACCTTATGTAATAGTTTGAACCATGAACACAATTTTATCATGCCTACTTACATATTATAATATTATGACTTAGTACTAACTCTTATACTTATACAATTATTATACTCATTTTTATAAAATGCTCCCAGTATGATATATTATAATTTTCAATAACATAGCAAAATATAAGAATCATTAAACATTAAAATTAAAAAGTGGCCATTGCTCTGCTGTACAGTGGGTTACAAGTAGGTCACCGTAAATGTATGGTGTTCCGTTTGAATTCAATGATATAATATCATAGTATGCGAAAAAAATTCTAACCAAAAACGGTCAGTCAGCCTATGATATTACCAAGTACATTTGATGATACTATTGTGAATTAAGTAATTTATATAAAACCTATTTACGTTGAACCTTGTTTTAAATTTTCAATCCATAGCTATAAAATCTGAACATTTACATTTTATACATTTTTAACTACAAAATAATTATTAAATTTTAAATTTTAAATTTGATAAATTTGTCGAAATATGAACTTCAAATGATTATAAAAAAAAATTCTGACTATGTATTTTCAATATTTTTCAACTACTGTTGTAACGATGTATTAGGAGCCTTGCATTGAATTTTCAACCCAACGAACAACATTTTATTGATATTCAAAAAAAAAAAACTAAAAATATTAGAAACTGAATGTGTACGTAAACAGTTCAAAATAAAACAAAATTTTATCGTGTATTCAAAATTCTATTACAAATATTCATTCAAAATTACTTGTATCTACGGTTATTTGTTTTAAAGTTACACCAAAAACCAAAATCAATTTTGTCGAAAACTGATGTTGCGTAAAATTTCCCATTTTTCCTTATTTTTTTTATTTTTCCCGGCAATTTGATAGTCTTCAAATAAAATTGTTTATTTTCTTCTTCTTTTTTCTCTCCTCTAATTCGTTGAGAAGTACTTTTCAGTTTTCAATTACTACCGTAGTACCGTGGTATATATTTATTATTTTTAAAATTCATGTAATCATGTATAAATGCACATTTATGTGTGCCTGATTTAATTAATTTTGTTCAAGTGGCCAACATTATATAAATGATAAAAAATATTTAATACATATATACAACAACAATTATTTTGTACGACGTCGTTTACACTCGCCATCTTCCGGACAACAATAGTATAAATATTCTTTAATAGTCAAAAACACGGTCATTATATAGAAAAATAATATGAAATCTTCACGAATATAATAGTCAATAATTTATTTTTATTTTTTATACTATAAATAGTACACGTTACCACTTAATATACTTTTAATCTGACAACACTATGGGCCCTTTATACACATGTACTCTGGCTCCTCGGGGTCCTTAATTCGAAACTGATTGTTCATGTCTTCTAATATAACACTTATAATAAAATATTTATTAAAACGCTTATACGTATCTGCAGGTATCTATCATAGACATGCGCATAGCAGCAAGGTGTGCTCTTGCATGCTGCCCCAGAAGGGTTTGAATAGATTTTTTAGGGCCAAACAGGCCCAACTGCCCAAGCTGGGCCACTATATTATATTGTATATATAATGCTCAAAAAAAAAGTTAGTAATCCAAAACGAGTATTGAATTACGAAGCTAATCTTTTCTGTGTTTAAATAGGTCTATATCTTCAGGACTTACTTTAGATACGATTGACGGGTGCGACGGCACAGGGAACCAAAATCAGAAGGGGGCGCTAGAGGTATCCAAATTAGAATTTGAGATGGTGAAAAAATAATTCTTGTGCTGGGCGCTGAAAAAGCTAAAGCCGGTCTACCTAGCTTTTAACACAGACCAAAGTATACCATTATTATAATATTATTAACATTTATTAAAGATTTATGTATCATAATTTAATCATCCTGTTATAAATCTATATGAATATATATGATGTATATGTATATCTAATATAAATTATAATTTATAATTTATCGAAAACAAAAAATAACTAGGGTTTACCGTGTCCCATCATAACCACGCAGTAAAGATACACTAATATAAATGTCATCTATGTTCGCTACACTTGACTTGAGATTCTGGCACTTTGCGCATACCTATGGTATCTTTAACTAATAATTGTATACCTAATAATAATTTAAATTACCTATTTGTTACTTAATTTATATGCTGTACCTATTGTTATATCCTAAAGATTATAAATTAAAATAAGTATAGGTACACGATTATTATAATACATAAAATATAACTTATAATGTTCATTATAAATTTTATTATTTTACACACATAAAATTAAGTCAAACAATAACTTAGAACAATTTATTTAAAGATGTTTTTCTCCCCTTCTACAAATTACAGCCTTGAAAACTTTCTGCATCTTAATTTATAGATACTTAACGAATTAATTATTTTAATCAACATTAATTTATTGTGGAGGATATATTATTATGATACTAAATTTAAAAATGTACATAGTCAATACACATATTTAAATTAAAATCCGGACTAGTTATAATAAATGATTTATTTTTATTATTGAACATCTATGAATTACAAAGTAGAATACATAATATAAAATATAATATTTATAGCATTTATAGATGGATATCAAATATGCATAATTCACGTAGGTAATTGGCTGAATTAATATATATATATTTTAAAAAAAACTACTTTGAAAGATTATAGTATTTCACTCAATAATATATCTAACAAAACCATGTATAACTTTGAAGGTAAGCATGATTTAAATATAGTTCGTTTAACATTTTTTAATTTTTTGTTGAAAATATTTTTTACATTTTTTGTATGCAATTTTGAATTAGTAAATGTGTGAAAACTGGGGTACAATATCTTTATTCTTTGTACATACTTAAAGTACGTACATATGTTATCAGTGTTAATTTAGTTTTACATCAGTATTTACTATTTTTTTTGATAAAACATTTCGAAATTATAAATTATAGGTTTATGTGGTATTACATATTATTATTTATTATAATGATTTATTGTGCATTATAAACGTTTACTAATTACAGATGAATTACAAATAATAATTATTTAATAATAATGCATAGAACCACTAACAACATTATATTTTTATACATAGTTGTTATATAGGTACTAAAATCATAAAAATATATCCTTGGTAGAGTTTAAAAAAAGAAAGATATTATTATCTTTTCAGTTTTTTAGTTTCTTTTCTATTAATTTTATGATTCTTAGAAATTACACTAAAAACTCATAGATATGTCCTAACATTTTTTCTTTCATCCAGTACCTTAGTACCTTATACATATCTCACTAAACTTATATAATTTAAGTGTACACATTTGTCAATAATACAAATATTTTATATAATCTTGATTATGTATTATATATAACACGTGCAAATGCACAATGCACATATAAGTTAAACCTACCACCGTTTTTTCTTTTTTTTTGTAATTACTTATTTGTCCTTATTAACGTTTAATTATTATTTTTTTTAAAACAATGGTTTGACATTATAAAGACCTTGTTATAAGATTTTAAAGTTAAGCAATGTCACTTTGTTATATTATTAACATTTTACATACATTTTTTTCGAATTTACAAATAAGAGCTGTATACCGAAAATTAATAAGTTACCTACATTACTAAATATTCAATAAGCAATTTTTTAAAACTAAATATTTGCTAATAAATTAAAAATGAAATGAAATGTTTACTTGTATAGGAAAACTTAAAATTTACATAAAATAAGAGCATACCTAATTTATATTAATACGTTATAACTGTTCCAAGTTTCTAAATGTTATTTAAAATTATTGATTAGGCAGTTGCGTTTAAGTGGAATTTTACCTATACTGTGATAACTGATGATGCTCCCTAAAAGTAAAAATAATAATAGTGATTTAAATTTAACATTTCACAGAAATAAAAATAATACCATACCTATATAGTATATTTACAATGTATGGCTGTGTATAATGAAATATATTTTTGTGTTTTTATGAATACATTCTGTCAAGTCCTGTTAAAAATATTTCATATTTTTAGAACCAACTGAAAAACTTAAATTTAATATTAAAAAATTAAAAATGTATGTATAATATTCCACGTTTACACCTATATAAAAGTACATAGGTACTTCAAACAGATTCGAATAAAAGTAAAACAAAAGGTCCGGGGGTACGTTGCAGGGGATCGAAAGCCATTTGTTTCTGATTGAGGGGTGACGGACAAAACAAATATAAAAATATGCTATTTAAGTTTTCTTTCTTTTATTCTTTAAATAATATTTGTATAAAATATATATTTGTATTATTGGGGGCAACAAACTCAATCACCGCTTACCAACCTGCTTGTACGGTAATTCCTTACATACCTTTGAAAAGGTCTTCAAACCGCAGTTACAAAGCACTATAATAGTAAAAGGGTCATATTATGATATATTATATAGTAATTTAGAAATTTGGTTTGAATAGTACAGTACCTATGATAGTAGGTAGGTATTATATGTTGATACCTCTATGAATTTGTTAATTAATAAGTTATAAATATATAAATAACTACTATACGTCTATACATGTATAAATTTATAAATGTATAACACAAATTACAAATTACAATTATTGGTAATGAATGTTGAAATAATATTTTATTCAAGGATTTTTTTATTTTGTGACCTATGGCACTCGTTTTGAATATGTCTATAATTTTTTAAATAAGGACTATAGATAACAAATTATATATTATAGTTCCTGATGCCGGCTCTATATATTTTCAGTTTTATATATACCAGATACCTAGGTATTTTAAATGTATAGTAGATAGGTAGTTAATTTAAAATATATAGTAAAAAAATGTATATAATAAAATATAATTTCTCGTTTACAAAAAAGAATTCTATTCAACTGAAATACACGCGAGATGTAAAAAATGATAAAATCATTTACATTTCCCTACTCGCTTTCATTTCCAAAATTCCACTATAAAATTCAAGGTCGTCCAGTTCTATACACGAACACAATATTCTGTGTCATCGTTATTCTATGATATGTATTATTTTATTATACTCTCTCGTATACGCACGCGGTGTTCTTTAACGCAGGTACTCTGCACACATGCACACACGCACAAATACTATATAAGAAGTGCGCGTACACACAATGCACTTATATGACGTGCTGGTCTCTCGATTATTGTTTCTCAGTTTCATTGTTCCACAGTGCCGCCGAATAAAAGGACATTCCTGCAAAGGGGGAAACGGTATATGCGCACAACGGGAAAACGAAAGAGAAATATGAAAAACCAAGGAACCAGCCCCAGGCTTCCTTGTCAATCTACGAGGCGATGCCGCTCGGTATACCTAAATACAAGGTGCCCAGTCCGCCCAGACCAATTATATTTCTCCAATTTTCATAGAGAAATGTACATAAACATTGACCTGATTATTTACCATTTTGGAAAAAGCGACAATATGAAAAGACGTTTTTGAGAACTATTTTGTTATTTAATATATAATCATTAATTTTTATTTTTATTGATTGATTACTTATATTGGGAAAAAAAATTTGAACTGTAATTCGTACCTAATTGTATTTGAGTTGAAAAAAAACGGTTGACCCCCCTCCCCCACTCTAGATTTTTGCTCTGGATCAGTTCCTGAAATAGAGGTGGGCATTAACTAGTTTAAAAAATTAAATCAAGCTAAAAAAATTGATTAGTGTTATAAATTGAGTTGAGCATCAGCATTTTTCCCATATGAACTTTGAACTTGGCTAATTAAATTTATTGTTTGTTAACGATCAATTTCTATCTTGACAATATTATATACTGTGTTCGCTTAACTTAACTTGAAACAATTATTACAATGATCAACTAGCACAGCTTTGCGGCTACACATTATAATATTTACCCGTACGTTTATTACATGTATAGTTGGTAGATACTAATAATAAGTGTGTAAGTACCTATAGTCTATGTACTGAAACTCGACCGAAAGAGCTTCGTGCGATGTGCCGTAGCGTACATAGCTGCCGAGTGAGCAGCGGCGGCATCGCTGTAGGCGGTGGGAGTGGCGGGGGGTGGGAGCGTGTGCATAATATACTGCAGTTTAACATGCAACTGTGCAATATATACCACTATAATAATACAACTACAACCGCAAATGCATTGTGCATTGAGCGCGCGGGCGGGCGTCGTTTGTGCGTGTGCAGATTGCAGTGCAGAACACGAACACTCACACACACACACACACACACCAATATACGTGTGTAATAAAGTCGTAATAGCACACGTCCAGCGGTGGCGGTGGCGGCAGCGCGGTCCAGCATCTGCTGCAACGGCCAAGGCCGTCCGCCTCCGGTATCTCGGGCGCACCCTTCAGCCCGCCCGCCCGCGAACGTTTCTTTGTTTCCGGCAACACGACATAATATTATTATACGATTTTTCGTTCGTGCGCGTGCGCGAGTGTGGGTTATAATGATAATGATGTTAATATTATATAGGTAGAGTATAGCGCGCATTGTCGTTTTACGCGTGTGACAGTAATAATATAATATCTTACAGCATGTACATTATCATAAGCACAACAATAATGACAACAATGCGTTAGGTATTTTATGGGTACCGCCTACGTACGAAAGGGACGCGGTGACGGGTGGCTGCCAAGTCCCGTTTTCGCTCACACGCGGTAGACGTCATGCTGAATGATAATAATATTTTTAAAATTGTAAGAGATGGGTCGAACCTCAGTTTTCCCGGACTAGAACTCAAACTCCAAATTTTCACGAACTGATCGATTTCGAAGTATTTCATTTACACTAGTAATTTCCAATGAACAACCGTTCAAATTTCTCTAAGTTCACAGTGTTCGACAATTCGATTAGTTCGAGACACATTCCTAATTTTAATGGACAGGTATGTTATAATAATATTATAGGCAGTTACTACAACACGCCGAGATGGGGCGCATCGGTGACCACCATAGACCTATAAAGATTTTTACTCAGCTACTTATAAAGATCTTTATACATCTATGGTCATCGCTAAATTTAATGTAGAACACATTTCAAGCTTTTATAAAATATACTATAAAATATTACCGCCCACCAGCTATACAAATATACAATAATAATGTATATTATACGTACTCTGGTGTCCACCTCTTGGCTCATGCAGACTAAACTTTAAGACAGCATGTTTAAGTGCATCACTAATTTACTAGAATATATTCATAGAAAAATTATTATTTTATAATACTGCTTATTTTGTTTTGGTAGTCTTTTCTGAGGGTTTAAGTGATTACAGTGACTGCAATTGGTATATCGTTGTGTTTATGTTGTCAATATTCAACCAACTCTAAAATAAATTACATTTTGAACATCTAACACTTAAGTTTATTCATTTTGACATTTTTTAAAAAAAATTCAAGCATGGTTGTTCGAATTAATCACGCCGGTTTATTTTGCCACGAGCATTATAAATTTTAGTTGCACCACCTAACCTAACCACTGATTTAGGTATCATTTGAATAATAATTGTTTGTTTTCTTTATACAGGGGTTGCGTTTCCGAACTAGGGTAGATACCTGTTATTTATTGCCCTGGTGAACTGCTACCCAGGTATTGTGTGATCGTTTCCCTCTGTTTAATCACCAGTACCGATCAGTTCAGCTGCCACGGCGAACAGATCATAATAATACATTTTATGATATTATATGACACATTTGCAAACCCGATGCTCAAGTGCACAGCTCACGATAAAACATCAAATGTATATCCCCCTAAACCCTGATTTTATTTCGTTGAAAATAAGAGTTTTCAAGTTCGATAAAATAGTTTTCAAATTTTCTCAAATTATTCGCAAAATATTGGCGAAAGATTGAATAAAACTGGACAACACGGGGGTAGGGAACTTCACACGCAAATCAAATACTAATATACTATACAGTACCCCTATAACAGCCCCTACTTGAAACAAAATAATGTATCTCAGATTATTTTCTGTATATTAGTCAAAATTATAGTTAGTGAAGCGTGTGATGTTCTATGACGAATATTTAGTAAATTTTAACGCGTTTAATGTTTATATTAATTAATAACTTGTAGTACCTAAGTAGTAACTTGTAACCATCAGTAACTTGTTACGATTTTTTTTGAATTCATACTGTACATTAGTATTTTCAGGGCCACCATAATACGATAGCGGATAGCCATAATATTATATTGTTGCGTAATATAGCGTAGACGTGCTCCCTTCGATATTATACGCGAAATCGGTTCGGCGACTGACACTTGTCATTGTCGCCTTGTCGTCGTTGCATTATGATTTACGATTGTATGAGGTGAATAAAACGGTAAAATAAAAAAAAAATAATATATTTATATCGATGTCTATACTCTATATCGTAATAATAGTAATAATATTATTATAGTCACGCATATTCCATTCGTCGCGTGACGGTTTTAATCGTTTGTTATGATTGTTATTTGTCTTTTGCACTATGCTTGATATTCGTTTTCCTTTTCCTAATATTATTCAACGCGTGTACATGTCGTGGTAAATTATATAATAATGTCGCATAAACGTTTAATAATATGCATAGCTAATACCATTGAGTATATGTTGAAGTATACAAATGCAATATAATATACTCAATGTTAATACATAAATGATTATCGATCGTCGTCGTATATATACATAATAACCCTATAAAGTCAGGTGTATTTAGGAATTTTTCATGGGAGGGAGGGTCGAGTTAATTTTTCCAACACAGTACCATGGGGGACTGGATCCTACGTACTTCCCAACAGCACACTATAGTACAAATACAATTTGTACAAACTGTTTTGGCTTTTGAGGCTCACAATTTTTTATTGTTGGTAATTAATGTATACAATTGGATATTATAAGATTTTGGTAAGATGATTTTAGTACAAAATCTAATCTCCTAGGCTAGCTCATTAATGATTTCATTCATATCTAGATATATCATATATGCACCGACAAATGGACATTAATGTCGGTCCATATTTTAGTATTAAATATTTCCAAAATATTTTATATATTAGGTAAGCATTTACTTCATTCATTGTTTATCTTAGATATGTTTTCAATCTTTTAAAGGTTTAAAAATTCCCTAAGAGGTTAGGCAAATATATGTACGAAATAATAAGTGTACCTATATACCTATAATAATTATTAATTTAACAAGACATTATTTTTATACTTCTTAAATATTATGAGTACGTATTACATACCTGCCTGGCTGCCTACATTTCCTATATTGTTGACTACAAAAATCTTGTTTATAATATAAGTAATCTGTTAGTTAAGAATTAAACTATACTTGTATGTGGATAATTAAGTATAAGCAGGTCCCTCTCAGGGAAAAACATTTTTGGATACAACACTGAATTCAAGTATTTACAATTACAAGTTTGTCATTGTTTCAGACATAATAATCAAATACATATAATTTGAAATTAGGTAATAATAGTATTACCTATTAGTATTATATATTATATTAGTATAGTATATTATATAGTTATAGCCTTATAGGTAATAGTGCTATCCGGTAGGTACGTATATAAAAATGAAGATAATACAGTTGATTTAAATTTTTAAATTTTATTTCTCCTACCTTGAATATTATATTTTGACTTACACTTTTTTTTTATATTAGCATAATTCGCCAGTTCACGCGTACACAATAATAACTATTCGTTTTCGCATGCGTGTCGTATATTAATACTGCGGAAAACGATATCAAACTGTCCTCAACCACGGTTAAGAATATACAAACCTAAGCAATAACCATTATTATTTATAACTTATTTAATACGTAATGGTCTGTCCTGAAAAATTCGAAACGCGTAATAATAAACCACTAGATCGGTTTATACGAGTAAATCGCTTATGTACGTTTGTGGCTTGAACTCTGAAATACCTATAGAAGTACACGTATCCGTATAGGTAGTTTCATATTATATCTATGTTATTTTTTCGTTTCAAGCAAAAACACATTAGACTCGCGCGACGACCGTGTATTATTATGGACTGTGTATAAAATAATAATCGTAAACCAACAACGTAAATAATGGGTTTTATATGGAGACGACGAGACGGCCAGACGGTATTCACGTTAATTAGTCTTAACTTTATACCAAAATACAGGTATACGTATAAGTTATACGTGCATAACTGATTATAAAATAATTTACTACAGTTTGCGTCTGAAAATGTTTAACTAAAATATTATCTATAAGTCAACACTCGGCAGACAAAAATAATGAGTCAATACTTAATACACGTAATATGATTTTGGAATTGGCTCACACAACAATAATATTGCAGAGCCTGTGTGTTTTAGAATACAATAATAATATTTATTAAATTAATTATTGTATAATACCTATACATATCAATTTACTTGAATTTTTAATATTATGCCATCTAAATAAGTTGTTGATAATATTATTTACGATGAAGAAAACAATATATATGCAGATCTTAAATAATAAATAATTTTATCATAAAAAAATTTTGTGCCGATAACGAACACCTAGTAAACTATACTATAGTATTATATTGCAAAGGTCTTGGTCACTTATCAAGGTTAAATAAATTGCTAATATATATTATCACAATGGAAACACGTCGAAAATGATTATAAAGTAGAATAATGTACATTGACAATAACTATGCCTATATATAATAATATTTAGTGTACAATTTCACTATATTATTCAGCTCAAGAACAGTAACTTGTTATAAAAACCTATTGATTTTTTATAACTTTTGATTAATTTTGTAAATTGATCTATACTCTATAGAAACAAACTGAATATATTATTCAAACACAACATTAGTAGATAGTATTATTTTTTTAATTCAACAAATATCCAAAAACAAACTATATAATAATAGCAGTTTAATACAAGATTACTAAATTACGACGCTTATCATAAATGGATCTAAAGTCGACCCAGTGGCCCGATAGTAAAAACTATTGGCAACGTAGCATTATGCACTTGGCAGTTTATAAAAGTTGGCAAAGATTGTCGTTCGAAAGGAAGGCCAAGGTCAGCAGAATGCAGCGATAATAATAGTCAAAGTGCACTGTACAAATATAAAAAAGAAAACCTATGATCATACAGAGTGCATTCTGAGTACCAACAATATCTATGTAATCATAGTATATCTATATAATTCCATCATCAACGCGCAGTTTCCAATCTGTTTTTAAGTATATTGAAAATAAATATACACTGAAAAATATAAATTATATTTGTAATTTATTTAATTGTTTTATAATGGATCCGCATTTTGTCACTTATACCGAAAAACAACAAATTATAATATTCAAGTCACATTACTGATTGTAGCTATCCTAAAACTGAAAATTCCTATTCAACTATCTTCATAATATAATATTATCACCGAATCTTTATTTGGATTTATAGTTACTATTTATTTACATAAGCTGAATCACGGATGCAGTTGGCAGTTATCCTATTGGCACTGCATCGAATTATATTTATAACGTAAAAAACACTATTTAAAATAGATATTATATTGAACGTATCACCTACTATTTTTTATTATCATCTCATTACCAATTATAATGCACAATACCAAAGTTATTAAATATATATCTATTTTCCCCTCGTTTTTCAATCCAGGTTTTGCTTTGTTATGTAACAATAGATATACCTATACTTGAAGCTTAAATAACGTATAGTTGCATTATACTATTATAGATACTATTATATTGATAGACATTTTAATCACTCATAGATGTAAAATAGATCAATGTATCTGCTTTCCAACTATATTGGTCATATTAAAAATAATAATCATCATAATAATAATAATAACGTGTAGTCGTTAAAATAACACAAATGACAATCGTCTGTATTTCCTCTAATGCAGAGGGCCCCTCCTCCCCCTTCCGCTATATTTGTCTACCTACTCGATTGAATGCATTTTTGTCCTTGACCAAGAACGATTTTTATCAATGCGCATACAGAGCGCTTTGCAGTGTGCGTATTCCGTTTCATACGATTTCCTGTGCTCACGCCCCCTCCCACCCCGTACCCAGTTAACCGTACACGGAATGGATCGGCAAACAAGCGGGAAGGGCCTCTATAATAATAATTGCCTCGCAATGCATTTTCAACAACTGCATTCACTTCCTGGTGCAAATTGACCTTGGTAAATGGTATAATGCATGTGACGTGGGGGGAGAATCTTAAATTTTTTATCCGGCCGCCCATACGGTTTACAGAACGCTAATCAGCAACTATATTATTATGTAGGACGTAGGTATATTGATGCATGTATATTTTATATACATGTGCATTTGTATATGTAGGTACATAGATTTAATGCGTCTGTAAACAATTTATTATTATGTAGATGATGAGTAGCAGATATTATTATAATATGTGTATACGGCAACAATATTAATATGATACGCACTTGTGATTTATGACACGGTAAATCGTGGTCGGGGTATATTGTCAACGTGTCTTTTAGTATATCAAATGCAGAGTTTATACATTTTTGTTGATTAAAAAATGCACTGCCAAGTAATATTAAATATAAAAAGCGGTCACAGTGGTGGCGCTGCAAATACGCATCATAGATAGTTGGGTAGGTAGGTACCAACACAGAATACGATTCATAAAAAACGGTTTGTCACTTATTTGCAAACACGTGATAAATACAGCAATCAGCTGTTTCTGATTAGTCAGGACTAGGTCAAGGTGACCTTGATATTGGATATATAACATATTATATATATTGTGTGTGCGCATTATGTACAGTTCAACTGCAGTACCTACCTATATGCCGATGCTTATGATGACGTGTATTTAACCCGCAGTATACAATTAATTGCGACATATTATAATATTTACTTACATATAATTCATATATATATATATTAGAGGTATATCATGAATTATTGTTTTTAAAATGTACTTGTTATTTATTTAAATATTATTAATTAATCGATATATTGATACTATTCGAATAGAAATAATATAGGAGTAAAGAATGATAATATTTGCAAAAAAAAAATACAGATATTTATTGATGGTGTGACCAACACCTTACTCCGCGTATAATACACAACAACAAAATTACGATTTAATTAATGTTCAATTTTCATACAATTAATATATTAGGTATATGAACTGTTTTTATTTGACGAAATCGGTAGCGTGTTTTGAACTCATTGTTAGGTAACGAGTTTTAAATAATATCTAGTTCTAGTATAAGTCATCATATTATAATACAATTAAATTATTAATAATAATAATAATAATTAAATAACTCGCTGGTATTCATACTATTTAGCAATAACTAGCTGTACATGTTATAGAACTATTCAACTATAATATACATACATGTCTGTTGGCGTACCTATGTTTTTAAATCATTATCAAGGCGATACTTAACAATATTTGTTTAAATTATTAATTTATTATTAAACATGGAAATATAATATTAAAAATGTTATGCAGTGTGTTAATACATTTTATACAATAATTTTCCTTGTAATCTATTCCATTTATATAATAATATCGTTAATATATATATGTATTTTTTATTGAATAGACGTAAAATACTGACATACAAACGAGCAAATAATTTATTGATTAAAGTGTGCATAAAATGTGCATAACTTATACCATATATTATTATTTTAATTTTAATTTTAATGGATAAACATCTAATTTTATCATGATGATAAGATGTACAATAGCACAGGTAAATATATGTATATTGTACATCAATAATGATGATCATATTATAGACTTTTTCAGATTTTATTAATATCATCATAATTATAAATTAAAAATCAAGCAAAATTGCAGCTAAAGTTTTCTAATTTGTATTAAATGCTTTAAATGTTATAAAATATACTATCCAATGTAAATTCATAGGTAGTAGGTCTACATTTATTATTATAATAGTAAATGATATCTACCTCTATGGCTATTATGGATTGAATGTATAAAAAGTGTTTGTTTCTTAATTACATTATACAAATATTATTCCTAATTCAAAGAACATGCGAGTGAACAATCTAAATTTTTAACTTATTACTAGGCATTTTCTAAATAACATAAATTTTATTTTGGAACACTGCCAACAAAGATTATAAAATAATAATATAAATTTATGAATCCAATTCAATTAATTTTCTTAAACATCGTTTTTTCTTCTATCTAATAACATCAATTGTATAACCTATGAACTTGAATTACAGAAGATTTATTTAATTATCATATTCATCAATTTGTGTTGTTCAGAACATATTTTTGAATTTTTATTTCATTAAAACCTTCAAAACACTATATTATATAATATTACGTAGGTATAGGTAGGTAGGTAGGTACTATACTTATTGTACGATGTCTCACAGTATTATAAAAATATGTTTCTGCAAGTCAATAACTTTTTTTATAATGTTAACCAGCTTATTTAGTTGATTTACATTATTTAATTAAATAAATATAAACTCATAATGAAAAAAAAAAAAATTTGTAACGTAAAAATCTGAGAATGGCATAATTATATAAGGGTATTTAAATAGTTCAAAACATGACTAAGTCAAAAAATTGTCTATGAATATATTCTAGTAAAATAGTTATGTACTTATATCTAAGCTGTTTTAAAGTTTAGTCTGCAAGAGCCAAGAGGTGGACACTAGAGTAGGTATAAATGTGTAATATACATTATTGTAGTATAGGTGGGCGTAAATGAACCTTGGAACGAGGACAAACACAAATACACGATGGACATTGGACACCCCAAAGCAATAATACTTTATACCTAGTAGTAGATATAAAAGCATAATATAGTCAGATCAGCTATGCCTACGTCCAGGTTCTACACAATTATTGTACAGATGTTCAAGTTAAGTGTAAAATATAAAATTTGGTATAATTAAATTGATTATTCTTTGTTGGTAACTACGTCGATATTATTAAGAAATATACAGATTTATAACATAATATCATATACAATGTATATTATACATACACAAAAAGTAAATTACTTAAGTGAATAAAACAATATACATAAAACACAGATATGTACAATAAAATATGTACCTTAAATATATTTGAATATTTCTCATATCGTAGACCATAATATATTATAACAATATATACATTATAATATAGAAGGTATGTATTAGCTATAATTTATTCGTTGCATTGAAATATGTAACTTTCTATTGGAGTGAACATCTATATAATAGGAACCACAAAAGTGTCAGTGGTTTAGAATAATGTAAAACATAATAGTTTTTTTTTACAATGTTTTATTGAATTATATTCAGCATTGTTTTATTTATTTATAATTTGTGTACATCCTATATAAATATAAGTATGTTATACAGATAATTCAAAACAACTTTTTACAAAACTATATTCAATTTATTTTTATCTTGTATAAACTAAAGGCTACGCTCACCATCCACCCTATATTTTATCAAACCCCCAAGTTGTTTTAACTAAAATTATTGTATATTTCTATACTCATATAACCATAGTTTTTTAGTTTTCAAAAGCGACTGGAAAAACATAATAAAATTAAGGGAATAGGGAACTTTTACTCAAAACCAGTTTTTAACTAAACCAATTTGTTTGTTGTAATTCAAAAATGAATGGATTTAGAAACTTTAAGGCTTTAAGCAATTACCAACAGTTTATTTTATTGTTTTCTATACACGATACTATTTTCAAAATATTGTGACAATTTTTCAGCTAATTATAGATATTTGAAATTTTATTTTACATTCTGGGCGGGGCGATTAATGTATTAATTTTACAATGATGTGTGTTTTTAATTAATTAATTAATTTTTTTTTTTTGTGTCTGTGTACACGATAAGTAGTCTAAATAATGCTTCGATTTTCTTCAACAGTATCTTGTTTGATGGGAAAGTGAATCAAGTTGGTGCATTCGGGAGGTAATTTGTTAAAATTTCCAATAGTTTTCAAAAGCGCAGGGAAAAACAAAAGAAAAATTAAGGAAAAACAAGAATTTTCACGCAAAATTGGTTTTCGGCAAAATCAATTTTAGATTTTAGTATAACTCTAAAACAAATGACCGCAGATACATGCATACATGCAATTTTCATTTTAAAATGTAGTTTATAATAGCATTTTCTATAGACGACAAAATTTTCAAAATAATTTGAATTGTTTTGAACTGTTTACGGTCTTACGGACATACTCAGTTTTCTATTTTCTTAGGTTTTTTTCTATGAATGTCAATTAAATTTTATTTGTTGGGTAAAAAAAACTTTAAAACTTAATACAAGGATCCTAATATACTGCTATAATGACTCTTAAAAAATAATAAAAATCTATAGTTACAATTTTTATTTGCAAGCATTTAAAGTTAAAATTTTAACAAAATACATAAAAAAATCATGAAAATCACGAAAATGTACAAATTATTTTCAGTTAGAAATTCATAAAAATTTTTCCTTTTAAATCTAAGGTTTGAAAAATTAATTTTAGAATACGTATAATGATCAATGAATAAAAATAAATTTTACTTTATTATTGTTCTTGGATGTAGTTATATAATTTTCATAAATATTAATAAATGTAAATATAATTATTCTAATTAAACTTGGTACTTTTAAGTGGTATCGATTCAAAACATTGTAGGTGTATATTATTATTATTGTATTTATAAAATATTGTGTTATTATAACATATTAGCACATACATGCATAGGCATGGCAGTACCTATGTGTGTATGTGTAGTGTGTATATACACTTTATTTATCACATGTTGTACTTCTGCAAGGTCAAGTTCACTAGGTTACAAATGCACGATCCAAAATACTGAACTACACAGTGTAACAGAATATTATGTAGTTCAAATATATGACTTTAAAATAATAATATAGATCTGAATATAATTTATTGTATAAAATAAACACTCTTTAAATAAAACAAAAATTCGATTAAACTAAAACTATATAGATATTATATAAACTTTCTTCAATATATTAAATGTTATACTTGTTTAATTTACAAAACCACAATGTGTATTATACTAAATGTTAATTCTGTATTAATTTTACCAAATATAAAATAAAAATAAATAAATCATTCAATCTGTTAGTGTCATTGGTTGATGACTATAATTATCTCCTAATTTTGAAGCCAGTTATGACCATTTTAAAATTTACAAAAAAACTACAGATTTAAAATTCTTATGAGTTACTTTGTGATTAAAAATTAAAATATTAATAAAATCCTCAGAGATACTCTAGAATCTATAGATGATGATCCAACCTTCATATTTTATAATATGTCAATCCACTGTAATTTTAAAAATAACAGGTTAAATGGATTATTGTGAACATAAAATGTGCTATGTTGTATATGTTTTTAATATGGAGATGAGTGACAACACATACGTCTTTAATTACAAAATCGTTCGAGATAAAAAAAAATCACATTTCCAGTAACTTATTTATCAACAATTAAACTATTTATTTTTTTCATAATTTAAATATTTTGCAATATATATTTTTTTTATTCTTTACACTTTATGTAGAAAATTGTATTAAAAAATTATGTTTGCTCAGTTTGTATTCTTGCCATCAATGCTGCTCGTTGTGCATCTGTAACTACCGCAGGACATTTTTTCTTTTGTACAAATTTGCAATCTTTGAAAAATCCTTCGTGCCTCGGAAGCCCGTGGGATCCGTCCTTAAATGTTACTAAACCTATACAATTTTAAAAATCATACTTCATATTTATGGAACGATAAATATGTTATATTATTTGATATATTATACAATATATATAAGCCTGTATTAGATTTATGAATTATGATACACAAACTTATGCGCATGTGGCCTTTAGACCCCCCCCCCTCCCCCATGACCTTTTTTTCAATTTCTTAGAGCTGATTATCATATAAATTATATTTTTAATTAATAATGATCAAATAGTGCATGTTATAAATTCAGCCATAACCCCCCCCCCCCCTTAACAAAATTATTTGACCTCCACTACACGTACATACAACCAAAATACATATATAATAATAGGTACATTATATGCCAA
This sequence comes from Nasonovia ribisnigri, assembly GCA_027563435.1. NCBI lineage: Eukaryota > Metazoa > Arthropoda > Insecta > Hemiptera > Aphididae > Nasonovia > Nasonovia ribisnigri. The sequence continues at coordinate 99,426 of JANEHU010001750.1, forward strand.
AAATATACTAGTTCTTAACTATTGAATCTAAATATGTGTTTTTTGAGTAGGTTTATTTAAGTGTAGGTAAGTACCTACTAAAATCTGTATTACCTAAACCCCAAATACGACCACCTCGAAATTGTCCTTCGTACTTCATGCCATCAGCCCTCCAAAACATCCCGTGACCATGAAACCATCCTTCCATAAATTCTCCTTCGTATCTGCAGTATATTCATATAAATAAGAAATGCACGAATAAGTATTACTATATCCAATTAATGTTCTATACTTGAATAATTACAAAATGTTTTATTGTTATACATTATTTATTTTTCAAATGTCCGTACCTTGCTCCATCCGAATACTGGAGAACTCCAAGACCCGAGCAAAGTCCATTGCTGAATCCTCCTTCATAACGTGTGTTATCTTTTAATTGGACGTGACCCAAGCCATGTTTTCGACCTCGATCGTTCCAGTCTCCTATGTATTTTGTACCATCTTCGTACACATAAGCTCCAAATTTAGTAACTCTAGCTAAAAAAACATATATATGCGATACTGCTATAAATCGTTGTTACAATAATAGCTTATAAATACAATTGACTTAGTGAAATAAAAAGTTATTTATTATTTCTACCAAATTTGCCATTAAACACTAAAACACTAAAACACTACAGTAAATTAAGTAATGTATTAGTTAGGTACAGCTTCTACACGCTTACCAATAAAGTACTTGATATATGTTTAATACAACGGTTTATTAAAAATTATTACTAGGTATCTATAAAAATTAATTATTACAAAATCTTTGAATAAGTGTAAAAAATATAAATAGGCATTGATAAAATAATTTTCGTTTAAAATAAGACCATAGCTATAAGACACATTATCACAGTTAATCATTGGTCCGATTAACAATTATTTCCTATAAATGTATTCATATTTGTACCTATAAATATATAATACAAGTATTATTCTTTATTCTGAAATGTATACAATATATATATATATATATATATATATATACTTGTTCTTTCATTCATTTTTAAGCATTTACTAAAGAACTATATAGGTACCCAATTCAACATTTATTATTTAATTATTAAAAGATTTAAAACTACTTAAGCAACGTGAAAGAAAATTTACATTATACACATGCACTAATCTTTTTTGTATATATATATTTTTTTTTTAATTTAGAATTTATACAATTTATACTTAAAAAGAAATAGCACCTACAGGTAATAAGCATAATGGATATTTTTTTAAATTATGCGGCGGCTTAAGTGACTTGAAGGAAGAACCAACCGTGAAGGCACTTTGGCGTGAATTTAATATAATTTAGTACATAAATTATCTTACCTGGCTGCATTATTATACTCCAAATTGTACACGGTATGTATAAAATGGTAAATACCAACGTTATTGGAAGTAACAAAAGCTAAGAATGGTTTATTCTTATAGGGTTTCATTGTCTATTATTGATTATAGCGTTCATATTATATTTAATTTAATTAAACATATGTTGTAGGTATTTATATTATGTTTGCAAGTATAGTGTTAGGCGAATATAGGTAGGTAGGTATCCACGTATTACGTATCATAACTCTGTAAATAGTAATTTTATATGCGATCTTAATACCTATAGAATTTGTTATTATTAAAAAAAAATATTAAAAGAATAAATACTAAATAGTTTATAGCAGATCACGGTACCAATTTTTTTCCCTCTCGGAATTTTGGCTAAGTATTAGTTATGAGGTGGTTGGAATGAAAAGGAATTCTAGAATGGAATTTATTATAAAAAGTTTCTGCTTCTTCATGTACTGTTTTAATTTGTATCTTTATAAAAGAGATATTGTGCGGTGGGGTATATTTAATTATTAGTGCATGATTTTACGAGTAATACCTACTATTTTTAAAAGTATGAATTTCATTAACATGGATTTGGATTTTTAAACATTACTCCAAAGTTAAAAGCCATACAGATCCACGTTAGTTTAACTAAAGATTTTTACATAGTGATTTTTGTATTTAATTGAGTGCGTTTGTTGTTTGAAGTTTATGTTTTACTATTTTGAGCCACATGGTTGAATACGATTGCAAGCGTTTTACCTTTTTGGATATACAATTGAGCGTGAAAATGAAAGCGACGTTGTCAAATTGTTATGACAAATTTCAGTTATTTCACAGTTATTTTTTATGGTTAAATACAGATACAAATACATCCATTTGGATACTAATTAAATACTTTTACTCAAATACTTAACAAAAATGTAATATTGGGTTAAAATAAATATTATCATACTGCTGATGTGGTTACATTGATATACACATTTAAGGATAGGTAGTCTTTCAGTTCTCGTGTAATGTGGGGCGATTTTAAACTCCATCAGAATACCGGTTGGATAAAAAGGTAATGAAAAGGTCTAATATAAGCCCCGCCTGTTTTATTTTCTTACCTGTAATGGGTTTATGGAAATTCTACCAGTGTTGAGGTTTTGCTTATGAAAAACTAATTAATATCTCTACCAAATAAAATTAAAAATTAAAAATAAATAGTTGTGTAGGATAACACTATAAATAGTTATAAATTATAACTTATAACACTGGAATTATATTAGACCTAATAGTTAGAATACCTACAAATTATACCACATAATTTTAGTTCACAGTTCAAAATATTATAACATAATAAAATATAACATAACATGTAACATACCTATATATTTTATGATAATTACAATAATTATTCATCATGTTTTTTTGACGTAGTACACATTACACTTTGTATAATTTGTTCGGACATTTGCTTGCATCTATTGCGATCTATTTTCGAAATACTTGTATTAGATTAATAGATCGTAAAAATAGAATAAAAGCTTTCCTATAATATATTTTGTATTGATATCTTGAAGAAAATATTTGAAAAACAAGTAGTTCTGTCGAGGGTTGATCTAATGGATTTTCCACTACATTATATATGTATTATCGTCATTCTAGAAATTGAATATGTATTGAATAATTTTAAAAATAAATGTTTTTACATATTACAAATTTAACAGTATATATCATGGCATTCCACAAGAACTCATATGAAGTATAAATACTTTGCAGAATGTTAATGGTTGAAAAAAATGTGTGACAATAGATTTAAAATTATCATAGGTTTATTAACAGGTTCAGCACACGATTTCGAATTAAATTTTTGACATTTATTTTATAAATATTTTTATTTAATTTCTGAATTGGAATTCACGCGTTCTATTAAGACATCTCAGGATAATTTAGAAGACTAAGAGTGTGAAAATTTCAAACGATTTACATAATAATTGATAAATAGTATCATTTTTGTACCAGATTTGGTATGATGAGCTCAATGTGTGGTTATAGAGTTTTAATCAAGGAGTACGGTCAAATTTATGAATTGATATTATAATATAACCTTGTCGTCAGAAAACTCAGATACTAATGTTGGTCAGAACCATATGATATTGGTATTTGGCGCCTACCTATTATAATATATAGAGGGCTGGCGAGAGGAGACACACCCTGCAGTGCGGTGAAACCCAATTTACCACGGTCCCTTTTTTTTTTTAATAACACAATCAAAAGAATGCAACGTTGTGACTTTTCTGTTCGTTTGCAACCAACCATCGCCACATGTGGATACGTGTCTTATGAAATACTCTTATACCATTCGTTAGGGTCCGGCCACACTGCGGTATTTTCGCCGTAGAGTCCGAACAATTTTACCACTGCGGTTTTTAAGGTATCTCCTATAAACTTAAACTATATTGTTCGTTCATTTGTACGATTTTTATTTGTTATGTATCTACACATAATACATACTATATTCTAATTTTGTAATTTTTGAAATAAACTACTACGATCTTCGATATTGAATTGGATTTTTAATCAAGAGTAACAATATTAAACTCAACTATCAGTCATTAGTCGTTTTCACTTGTTTAGTTGTTTGACGTTAGTCGTTATACCGTTTTAATTTAGTATAAAGATATTACAGTATAAGTAAAATAACTTTTTTTTATATACGCCGTACGCGATAGAAAATTATGAAATCAAAGTTATTTCATCGAAAAGAGGAAAAGAATTGGAAAATGTTTGATCGAATGTTATGTGAAAAGTTATTTATGATTTATCTATTTATATTTTGTCATGGTATTTAACATTTTTAAAACAATTTTATATAATTATTATGGACGAAAACGACTATATTATATTGAAAAGTTTGAAAATTAGAAAATAAGTACCAATTTCTTAAGTAAGTTAAAATAAACGGCAACGTTGTACGTAGGTATTTTTGTGCTCGATCTATTGTATTTGACATTTTTCGGAGTCCTATTGTTTGATTTAATCTGGGTTCAATCTGGTCGTGAAAAAGATAAACTGTATGGTTGCAACCCCGCAATGCGACTCCACTGACCAGTGACCACTACTCCAACACTATTAAATAATATTTACTACACTCGAAAAAGAAGATAATACCTATACACACAGTAAAATATGTATACGTTTGGATTGGAAAAACGAATAATTAGGTGTCTATACCTAAACACGATAGAATTCAACGTTGATAACTATTTTTAATTAATTTGATACGGTATCTTCTATTAATGCAAAATTAAAATTAAAATATTCTATATGATATTCATAATTAACCATCAACATTACATAAAAATATAATGTATTATGTATAAATAACCAAATTTATATAAAATCGTTATATTATTAGCTATTATTGTGAATATGAATGACAATGTATAGAAAACTCAATACAATAATAGGTGGTTAACTGGTTTTTATATAATAAGTTATGCAACAATATTTTAATAGGAAAAATAACTATTACTCAGATATTGTATATTTATAATGTATAAATAAATTATCTACGTACATTCAATAGACCTAGATCACAGTAAAGTGTAAAGTTCTTATTTGTAATTCCTATCGTTATTATTTATTAAGGCATAGGTAATATTTGAAATACCTAATTTAGAATCAAAAGTCACACAAATCACAAAGTACCAATATTTACATATCAAAGGTTTACGTAAATAATAATATTATATTATTATATTAATATTATAACAATATATTTAAACGTATCTCCCCCCCTAAATATAGTCCTATATAAATGCCCTTGGTTGATGCCAAAAGTTGTTCTTAACAATTTTCCTCTGACGTATAACACAAGGTTAAATTAATACAATTATTTATATTAAATGTAAGTAGGTACTATACAGAAAAGATACTTGAGGTATTATTCCAAAAATGTATTTTTCCATTACATTATAATTTGTAACTAAGTGTTAACTATTATGGATAATATATATTTCTATGAATAATTAATAAATCAGGAATATTAAATTAATTATTAAGTTGTTAGGTTAGCTGATTAAGTTAACCGGAATCTTGTGTTTATATTATAAACACTTGTGTCTTGTACGTACACTTCTAGTTCAAAGTTGTAAACAACGTAAGTCTCGGAAGGGAAGCTATTTAACTATTTATTTTCAAAACTAAACACTGTGTATTTTTTATACAGATAATTTCATTTGCACGAATTAAAAAATTTCTACAAACCATGATGTAATAGTATATCAATGATCAATTGGATAATTTAATTTATTTTATTAGGGAAACATTTTAAATAATTTATTAATGTATTATAATTTACAAACAATGAAAAACAAAGGTATATAAACATTATAAATAATATTAAATAGGTATTATAATTTATAATAATTTATAATAAAAAAGGAAAATTATGTTTAAAATACTACCTTCCTACTTATACAATTAATATTCATAAAAAATATTATTATTTTAAATTGAAATGGTACTATTCACCTAATAAGTAGAGGATCGTAATATTTATTTTATTAAGTTACTAACTATGATTTAAAATGGCAACTGTAATTTGATATGACATTCATTTGTCATTAGCAAAATCAGCACAATTTAGAATCCGATATAATATAGGTAGATAAATTATTTTTAATTTGGAGTAAAATGTAAATCTTTAATACAGCTCAATCTAGTGGATTATTTGTATAAGAAAATATGTTCTATTATGGAGTAACCGTTAGGTTGCGTTACATACATAGAATATTTTAACTCTTTGCGGCACAGTGGGACATAATATTATAACCCACCGCACAACTATGTAGGAGTTATATATTTGCGTATGATATATTTGCATATTTTATCGACGCGGCGTTGAAAGATTTCTCATAATAAAAGTGTCTATTATGATATTAATTATTATTATAGAGCTTGCATTTACGCATTTACGTACATTGTGTGAAATATTTTAACAATTTTCAGGAGCTGTATCTGGTACCTAGTACATTTGTAAATTGTTAAAAATTATTCAATTATTGTGTAAATTATATGTAGATTATAATGATTGATTTTTATTTAATGTTTATTACGCCTTATTACGAGGTTGTTATTTTGAGCGTTTATTAATTTTCCATTTTTCGCACATTTGCACGTTTGACCGAAAATTATTATCATTAGTATATTATGTTATAACTTATATGCGATATTAATTGTTATGCATCTGTAATCGCTAGGTACATTATATTTATTATAATGACACAAATATATATTATATAATTAACAATAATCTTATCATAGACGTTATATATTATTATAAAGGTATACGTAATAGTACAATTATATTTCCTCCGATTCCATCATCGTTGTAAACCAAATACCAATAATAATACTATACGGATCCGATGCCTTATTTGCCGTTCACTGCCGCCGCCATATAAAGATACTACTTTTAAGCTTCATAAAAAATATAAAATATTCTAAAATATTAGACAGACCGAATGGCGGCTTTTTGTCAGATGGTTTTCTTATCTGTGACCGTTGACTGTCGTGGCGGTCACGGACTAAGATATCTTGCAACCTTGCGGTACATTTGCGTGCAAGTGATTCAGGTGACACTTTAACAGACGATCGGCTAAGACGCAAAATATCTATTTTCTATGCTTAAACGTATGTGCACCAGTGCACTTTAAGTTGTTCTCTTGCTTTTCACATATCCGCGGCATATGTCAGTGTCATGCAAGAAGTGCGGTCAGAATGACCATGCCAGGGCGTTGTCGGTCAAGTGTCCTCAGATGATCCTCTCTCATAAGAGACGGATGGACGGTGGCGTCGGCAACAGTGACGTCATCACGTTTACAATCCAGGAAAACTTTCTCCGGAAAGTTTTGTCCGGTCGCGGAACTCCGCTCGAAGATCGAACGCGACGTGTCAGAGGTATCGGCCCTGGCCGCGGTGGAGGCGTCGATTTACGTACACTATCATTATATGAAACTCTTTCATCAGAACGAACACGGAGCCTTTTCGGGAAAATTTCACGCAAAACCCTCTGCTCGATTTCTACTACTACTTGCAGGGAAAACGTCAGCGACTCGAACGAGTGTCGTTGGACGACGAATATTTCGCATATAGTTAAACGGTACGATGGTCGAGGTCGTTCGTACGTCGTCCAATCCATGGGTGTGCAACACGAAACAGCGATGAAGAACTCCTCTTCGAACGTATCGTGCGTCATCTGTACATGGCTCACGAACGCAAGACGCCGAAATGGGTGTGGAAATGTCGAGCTTATGGGCCATTGCATGCCGCGATTGTCTGTCTTTGTCCAACACACGTGCGGAACATACGAATAACGACCTAAACGCCTGACAAAAATTAAGGTACTTCCAGTTGTTCGATTTAAAATATGTAGAGATGTTTGAATTGGTATACAAGTTTACTTTGCATCGGTCGAGACATATTTTTTAATATTTTTAATATTTTTTTTTAATATATTTAATAATACAAATTAACAAATTTATAAAACGTAAAATATTTATTCTCATCAAAATATTGCTACAATCGAAAAAGTGCTTCGACCGATGCAACGTAGTTGTAAGGTGCCAACTAGCTACAATACTAAATGGTCATTTAACATTTTAATAAAAAAAAAAAAAACAAAATGTTTATATACTGCAGGATGATTTTTTTTTGTGCATGCACATTGCTCACCCTATTTTTATGCTTAAATTATTATTGAAGGGCAACGTTATAACTGTGTGCATCGATATCGTTCCGCTTTGCCGAAATTGTATCTCGATATTGTAAGCTTTTTTTTTTATATACCTATCTTAAGTTATACGATATCGATATCGTATCGAAAATATTTTTAAATTATTTTAAATATTACCCACTTAATATAAATACTTATATTAGTTACCTATTAATTACCTATTACTTATTAAAATTAATAATTAATATCAATAAATAAATATCAATATTGAATTAATAATTAATATTTATTATAATTCAAAAATTTGCTTTACATTACTAATTGAAGATAAGTAAAAAAATTTGTAACAATAATTCCTGATATAGGATTTAATATCGATACCCTTTTTCACTTCTAATTATTCAGCAGATATTTTTTTTGAGAATTTTGATGTATCTAAATCTAAATTTAAAGCAGTAGTTTCTGAGTTATGTAACTTGATGTACTAAGGATAATATGCTTTTGGTAATGGTTTAAAAGGACGCAACCCATGCGTTTGTTGCCTCCGCCTTACACACGTACAAAATAGCAAATTTTCATCTTTGGTCTTTGGATGTACTATAAATTCTAAAAATCAGAATTTAATAAAAATATTATTAAAGTGAAAAATAGGGGTGAGCATGTTTAAAAAATCACCCTGTATAGTCAGGCTATTTTATTAATGTCCACATCAAATCACATTATTGCACTATTTAGGTATCGTATAAATCATGATAAATGGTATTTTTAATTAATTATACATTATATTAATACATATATATCTACTAAATATTATAAATTGATACAGTTGACATTAAAACTTGAGTTCTAAATTAATTATTTTGATAAAATTCAGTAAAATATAAATGAAGTCATATGATAAGTTTCTACCATGTTTATAATTTTAATATTGGGCGGAATCAATAAAAGTAGAACAGTATATGGACTGCAGTAGCCACGACGGAGTCGATTATGTATCTATAACCTTTTTTTTTCCCGTTCATAAAACAAAGAACGTGTGGGAACTGTTTACCATATTATGTATCTATTATCTATCTTTTTTCAATACCGGATGTTTCTGCGGAATCGATAAATTCACACGACTGCAGTAAACCTATCCATCAGTACCTATTTAAAGTAGTAAAGTATAATGCCGATATACACATATTTTATGATTTACATTCATTATGTAAGCAAAAATTCAGTAAGCAATAATTATAAACCAACGTTTCTCAATCTTTTCCAACGACGGACCTTTTTACGAGGTATGAAAAATATAATGTAGGGTAGTTTTAATATAAATATTTCATTAGTATCTATAGTATTTTAGTTTTTAAATAATATCATCTCAAACACCACTTCCAGTTATATAAAATATAAATAAAAATACATTTCAAAAATAAAATATGAATTTATAGGTACCTACCTATTTATATAAGCATTATAAAAAGACAAGTTCACGGAACTCTTCAGGTAGGTATATAATATACTTGCGGACCCCTGCAGTATATAGGAAAACCGAAAAGCTGTGTAAACAGATTTATGGATCATTATAAATAAATACAAATTGCAATAGGTATTGCATAATTGATAATATATATAATAGATGATGCAAACTGCAATGATGGCATATTATAAGACCCTTAAACGGCTTAAGCAAACTTAATAAGTCCTCCCGCTGAGAAATTCTTAGTTTTAATATTGTTGTCGCTACAGGGAACAGAGTTGTTAGGCGTTAGGGATTTGAGTACTTCACTAAACTGATAAAAGTGAGCAAAACTTAGACTGCTATCAAGGTTAAATAATATATAATACATGTAGAGGAAAACATTTAAGAGAAGAAAACAATGATGATGACACTCTTTTTAACGAAAAAAGTTAATTAATTATCAATAAGATGTGTAGGTAGGTAATAAGTATGTCGTATGTACTATAATGTATTACTAACCTACCTAATATAATTAAAGTAACGTTATACACTTATACTTATACTATGACTCATTCAGCACACCCACTATGATATTATATTCGGTTATATTCATATATCTATAACTTATAAACTTGCTGGTTAGTCCATATATTTTTTAGGGCTACAACACGTTTGGGCATTTTATCCCAAATTGCTACACGTTTGGGCACAAAATCACGACACGTTTGGGCACTCTATATCCCTAAAAAGATACCCCGTTTGACACTAAAATGTAAAATGTATATTCCTTTGTTCAAAAAGTAATTAAAATATGTACATACATGCATGATACATATATATCAAAATAATATAAGTACAAATAAAATAAATAATAATGTAGCTACAAAGTGTTATAAAATACGTAAGTTATTTACATAATATATAGGTAATGTACTGTAGGTAATGTACTTGCCTATATATTATATAGGTAAGTATATACTGTATATCTGTATATACCTTTAGGCTTTAATCCAACGCGACGGTAGTGGCGCGAAGCTAAGTAAAAAAAAAAAAAGGTGGTCAAGTGGATGTCGCTCCGCTGTACAGTAAGGCTACAAGTAGATCACTGTACTATAATGGATGGTATTAAATTTGAATTCAATGATATAATATCATTGTATACGAAAAACGATTCTGAGCGGAGACTGTATGTCAGTCTATAATATTTTAAATTATATTGATATTGTTATTATACGGTAGCTGCTAAGTTAAATTAATATTATTCATACTATTTAATTATTAACCTAAAATTATCAGTGATGCTATAAAAATATTATAATATATACTTTTACTCGTTAAAATTGATTTTAATATGTAATTTCGTCCAAATTTGAACTTAAAATGTCTGTAAAAAATAACTGTGTTTAAATATTTTTTAGATTTTTTGTTTACAGTATGTACTATTTATTAGAATCTTTATTTTAAATGTTCAATCCTTAGTTATAAAAACTGACCATTTTATAGTTGTTTAATTACAATGATTGATAATTTTCGAGATTTTGATGAATTTCGTCAAAATTCGAACTTTAAATGATTATAAAAAAAATGTGTGCCTATGTATTTTTAATATTTTTCAATTGCTATTGTAATAATATATCAGGAGCCTTGTATTAAATTTTCATTATTTTTGGCCCAACAAATACAATTTTATTGATATTAATAGAAAAAAAAACTAAAAAATTTGAAAATTGAAATCGTCCGTAAAATACTGAAAAACAGTCAAAATATATTAAAAATTAGATGGTGTATAGAAATAGCTTTATAAACAGTCAGTGAAATTTTCATGCATCTACAGTTATTTGCTTTTGAATTGCAACAAAATAAGAAAATCGCTACATGAGAAATCGAGTGAATATCGAATCTTGTACAAATTTGAACTTAAAATGCTCATAAAAATGTATTATGACTTGCTTATAAACTTTTTTTTATTGATAAAATTAGGCAAACTTATGAGGAATCTTGTATTACATTTTCAAATCTTAGATTTAAAAAGAAAAATTTTTATGAATTTCTAACTCAAAATAAATTGCACATTTTCGTCATTTTTACGTATTTTGTCAAAATTTGAACTTTGATAACATATAAATAAAAATTGTGACTACGGATTTTTAATATTTTTCATCTGCCTTTGAAACTATATATTAGAAGCCTACTATTAAATTTTCAAGATTTTTACCCAACAAATAAAATTTTATTGACATTTATAAAAAAAAAAACTAAAAAAATTGGAAACTGAAAATGTCCGTTAACAGCTCAAAATAAGTCAGAATATTTTGAAAATGGTATGGTGTGTAGAAAATGCTTATATAAACATTCGATCAAAATTTCATGTCTGTACGTTCATTTCTTTTAGAGTTATACCAAAAACCAAAATCGATTTTGTCGAAAATTGGTTTTCCGTAAAAATTCCCGTTTTTCCCTTAATTTTTCATTTGATTTTCCAGGCGCTCGTGAAAACTACTGGGAAATTTTAACTTTTGACCTCTCAAAGTACCAACTAGATTCACTTTCCTATCAGAAAAGGTAGTATTGAAGAAAATCGAAGCATTTTTACTGTCCTAGAACGTGATGACAGACACAAAAATAAAAAAAAAAATAAAAAAAAAAACACACATCATTGTAAAATCTATACATTCATCGCTCCGCTCAGAATCTAAAATCGGAGCGGTCAGTACCGTAGTACATTACACGAGCACGATAATAATAACCGCATTCGGGACTTCCTACGATAATAAATATTATAGTAGAAAGCGATAAAATTCGTAATCACAGATAATTTTCAAAGTTGTATTAATAGTGTAACAAAATGCAATAGGTACCTATCCAGTATCCATATTTATTTCACCATAAGTCCATATCAGACAATCAGTCCGTAGTCGCTTGTCGAGTGTGTAGTGCCGATATAGAAGTAAATATTCTTACCATGAACTCCATAGATAATAATTATATTTGTAACAAAACGAGGAAGACGATGTGTTCTGATACAGAGATATAAGCTAAGTGAAAATAAACAATTGAAGGACCGAACTCTTCACTTCAGATGTACAAATCGTAAATGTAACGTAACAACAATCATTGATGAGAAACTTGATTTAATAATTTCACAAAAAAATGATCACAATCATCCGGCCACTTCTGAAAATATTTTAAATCGACAAAAAATAATGTCTACACTTAAACGAAAGGCCATTGATGATGTGTTTACTAAACCAAATAAAATAATCAGAAAAGTACTTAAAGATCAAACTACTGTTAATATAAGTCATTCAGATGTGCGTTTATTTAGGAAATCTATGTATGAAGCTAGGCGAAAACAAATATTAACTATTCCTAAATCAATAGACGAGGCTAAGCATCAATTGTTTTCAAATCAAAACGATATCATTGCTAATAATAACGAACAATTTTGTTTTATGAAAAATAATGAAAGCATACCAATATTCACTTGTTATACAAATTTAGTTATGTTGTGTGAAGTACGTGAAAATTTTGCTGATGGTACTTTTACATATTGTCCATCATATTTTTATCAACTATATACAATCCACATATTACAAAACAATTATTATCTGCCTTTGATTTATTGTTTTTTAAATTCGAAATCAACTGATAAATATAAGGAAATGTGGACATTAATTAAAGAACTTTGTAAAAAATAATTAACAAAATACATTTGTATTTTGAAAAAAGTGCACATATTGCAATCGTAGAATCATTTCCAACTGTACAAATTATTGCGAGCCAATTTCATTTGGGTCAAAGCTGGTATCGTAAAATCCAATCAAATAATTATTTACTTAATCAGTATAAAAATAATACAGAAATATGGTTAAAATATTTTTTTGGTCTAGCATTATTCTTACCACCTGAACAAGTTGATGATGGTTTTGTAGAGCTCATTTCTATAGCTCCTACAGATAACCATACGTTTACTGATTATATTTTAGAAAATTATATTAATAAAGAGTCTCAATTTCCACCAAATATTTGGGCAGAAACTCCCATAAATAATACTAGGACAACCAACGGACCCGAAGCTTTCCATAAACATTTCAATGCACAATTTTACCATCCACATCCAAACATATACCATATAGTAGACGTTCTAACCAACATTCAGGCAGAAACTGCATTGAAAATAAATAGTATAAAAAAAAATCAATTCAATTATATACTAGAAAAGAGGCTGAACTTAAAAGGAAATTTTTGATTGATAATTGGAATGCTTATGACAAAGGAGACATAACACTAATTGAATACTTAAAAATCACGGGAATTCGTTATCAAGGAAATAAAATATAAATATTATAATTACATAATATATTATTATTAATTTTATTTTATAAAACTTGACTTTCATTATTTTGATTAATATAATATTACTATTTTTATTTAACACGAGTATAAATAACTTACGTATTTTATAACACGTTGTGTGGATTTTGAATACTAAACAGGTAAAAATGCCCAAACGTGCTGCACCGATTTTTTAGTCAGCATTGGAATAATAAAAACGATTATATAAAGGGTGGGTAAGTGGATGTCGTTCTGCTGTACAGTAGGTTACGAGTGGGTCACTGTATAATCGATGGTATTAAATTTGAATTCAATGATAATATGATATAGATATCATTGTATACGAAAAACGTTTCTGAGCTGAGACGGTTTGACAGTGTGGATATTTTATTATATACAATTATTATTATAACTTTAAATGCTTATAAAAAAAAATTGTGACTTTAGATTTTTAATATTTTTCAATAGTCATTGTGACAATATATAAGGATCCTTGTATTAAATTGTCAAGCTTTTTTACCCAAAAAATAAAATTTAACTGACATTCATAGAAAAAAAAATAAAAAAATAGGAAACTGAGTATGTCCGTAAACAATTAAAAATATTTTGAAAATTTTATCGTCTGTAGAAAATGCTATATAAATAACCAATGAAAATGTCATGTACCTATCTTATTGAGTTATACCAAAATCCAAAATCGATTTTGCTGAAAACCGATTTTGCGTAATAATTCCCGTTTTTTCTTAATTTTTCTTTGGTCTTCCTTGCGAATTTGAAAACTATTGATAATTTTTTACTTTTGACCCCCACAGTTCCAACTAGATTCACTCTCCTATCAGAAAAGATACTGTTGAAGAAAATCGAAGCAGTTTTTTTGCTCTAAAAGGTGATGACAGACACAAAAAAAAAAAAAATAATAAAAAAAAAACGCACATCATTGTAAAATCAATAGCTCCGCTCAGAATCTAAAATGTTATAAACGCTATTTTTTTATTTCAATCTAGAATTGAAATAGTATATTGTTTTATTATAGCCTATAGAATAGCCATATAGGTTTTGTTATATGATGCATAATCTATAAATCTGATCCAGACTGTTCGTTTACGTATTATTAAAATGTTTAATATAAGTACTTATGTCCTATATAGTACCTATAAACTATATAATATAATTATAATAAATATATATTATACAATAATACTGCAGTCATAAGCAACTGAGCAATAGTAGTTTTGTCTAGGCCGTTTAGGGTCAATAGCGAATTCCCATTAATATAACACGTCGACAAATATACCAGTGTACCGCACGTCCGCATTAGATATGTTAAAAGATAAATGTTTTAAATCTAAAATCAATACACGCATAATACGTTGTTAATATAATATAATAATATATTGTTATATATACCTAGTATTGCTGGATACAATTTATTTATATAGGTAAAGTTACCTAGCACCTATACCTCAATTTTATGATTATTTTTTATTAATAATAAATAAATGATACAAAGCAATTATATAATAATAAGGTACTTGTGCGTTATCGCGACTACCTTGATTTCGAACGTATATTATTTTATGCAACATATTTTTAATACGTTTATAATAATACAAAACTACCCAAAGCCAAAAGTCAATGTATTTATTGATAATATATTATGTCAAAAATTACGAGTAAAATTTATAAAATAAAATAAAATTTAGTAAAAATTTTAAAAATCGATTTGTGGTGGCCATTGTTTTGTAATACTATTAAGTAAAACGTTGAACTTGATCCATTGCCAAATAATCTTAACTGTACAAGTTATTACTACTGACAGCAGGGGCGCCGAAAGTTGGTTTTGCCTATGACAAATGTCATAGGTAAATATAGATGGGTGGGTGGTTGGTTGGCTATAATATGAATTCAGACCCCTTGGACCCCCCCCCCCTCAGATACAGCCGAAGCTACTCTGTTTTAAAGAGGATAATTTGTGTTTGTGAGGGTTCAGTGGGTGGGTGGGTGTATAGACTCAAAATTAAATTGTCATAGGTGATGTTTCAAAATACATCGGCGCCCCTGACTGACAGCGTTGTTGTGGCTATATATCTAAAAGTGTCCTAAAAGTTACCCAGCTAGTCTATAAAAATTGCGATTGAATTAGAAATAGAATCACGCAGTGGCGCCGAACTAAAATTTAAGTAGTCTGGCAGGTCGATAGCTTACACCCCCATACCACCTACCCACCTATTTCATATGAAAATTTCATAATAAATTATTGACAAACATTTTTAAGATCTCTTAATATATTCAACAAAATAAATACCTAAATTTTCCAACAGGCATCTGGGTACCACCCACCCCAAAATTAAGTATGGCACTTGCCATACTTGACCACCATGTTCGGCGCCACTGGAATCACGTATAAAACGGCGTCACTATAACCTATAATATTAGGTAGTCGCGATAACGCACAAGTACCAATAATAATGACAAACGTAATATGAACTTTTATTCTACTAAACGTAATCTACAGAGTGTACATAATTTGCTATGTTACGCACTTGTAAGACGGGGGCAACACATTCGGGTGAACGAAGAGTAATGAAACTTACTTAAGAACTTAAGAGAATGTCAGATACTATAATTTATTTTCTCTCTCTAACCCACATTCGACAAATCAAATTTTCGTTTATCTGAACCAATTTTGTGTGGTTACCTTTGATGTAATAGCAAATTGACTTACATAATGTCAAATTTAAAGTTAAGAACAGTAAAAACAGATTGTGTCTATACTATATACGTTGACTATTTTACGGTAAGTACCTACTACCTATTACAAGTTTTTAGTGGAATAACGAGTATTTTAAATTGTAATTTGTAATGTTTCGCATGGGTGATAGGCAGCTTGCATATAGTAATAAATACATTTAAATATCTCATAAAACCAACGTACAAACATCACAGTTGACAGATAATATTATGCTCTAAACTTTAAGCCCAATTCACATTTCACACTAATTACTAATATTATAGTTGAGAACACAAAATTGGTTCTGCTGAATGCAAATATGCCATGACAACGCATGTGTACTTGTTTGCTTAATTTAGAGAGAGAAAACAAATATTAGGCAAACATCCTCTGAATCAATATTCCACATTTTTATTGACAATTATAAATAGCTTACAGATAACCACAATATGTCTATATAGTTTATATCAGCTGCGTCATTGCAGTTAGTTAGGTTTAAGTGATGGATATTAAAAAAGATTCTCATCATTCAAAAAAAAAATCAATGTTATATAAGTTTATAACTTGTGAATTATATGCTAAAAATTATTACCCATGCCAAAATATAAACGATTTTATTTATTATAGAGATCGTTGGGAAGGGGGGTCTAAATGAGTAATTGAAGAGCTAAGGCCCCCCACTCAAATTGCGCTCGTGAAGGGGATCCTCCCGTTAAAAGTGGAACAATAGGCAAGACAAAAGGCAACATGGGTAATTGAATATGTATTAAATAATTCATAAAAAAATTTAAATGTATCAAATATAATACATAATAATGAACAGAGAATAACGACTACTGGCCCAGTGGCCACCTGTGATCTGTTTAAATCTATTATACGTGGTCACCGTTCACTTTACCGTTCACCGTTCGGTGAATATAGCAATGTGTGTTCCGTAAATTGTAAAAATTATTGTTTTTTATTCGATTTTTTTCTTTTTCGACATTAACAGTTATGGAACAAGATACCGTGTTAACCAATAGACAATAGTGAAAAAAAGTGATAGCTCATGGAAGAAAAAAGTTTGTATTTTTTTTTCCCCTTGCAAAGTCTCGTATTTAAAATAATACTCTGCAAGGTAAAAGCAACTTGTCATTTGCCCGAAAGTTGCGACGCGACGGTCAAATCTCCACAGTTCTTTTCCCGAGCGGCGTCAATGGACCCGGCCCGGCGATGGACTCCAACCCGGACTACGATAAAGTACGTCCGTCCGTCGTGATAACCGCAGTCGACGATCGTATGATAACCGGATCGCGAGAGACGACGTCCCTTTGAATTCTGTGCATCACACTTTCACACGTAAGTACTTACAATTTTTCAATCGACTTACTGCGGACCGACGTGTAATACGGTCCGCCGACTGTATCTCGACCCACCGCCGCCGCTTTATCGTCGTCGTAACGTAGACGTAGTGCCCAACAGTGTACGCCCTAATTTTTCCTTTTATGTAATCCCACTGCAGCAGCTGTGTGTGTGTGTGCCAGTGAAAAAAAAAATGTATGTGCCACACATCAGCTGGTAACATCTGTCGATAAACCATACTTCCTCTGAGCACTGCTCAAAACATTGTCCCGGTCCGTTACACGTTGGGTAATTTCTACGCATACCCAGGAGAAAATATTCAACAGATTTGTGCTAATGGAATTGTATAATTTTCGTGTTGTGTTTAGTGGTGTGATGGCACAAGAAACTCGCACCGATGATGGCATGTACATAAAACAAGAGACCCCTAGTGTGATACATAATGTATGTTTCGTTTGTGGAAATTCTGGACACCCTGAACAGTATTGGTTACGCGTGCGACCGCCATCCGCCGGACCATCTGATGGCACGCCACATTTTCCATTTTTGGAAATGCATGAACCTCCACAAGGTTATAGACAACCATTGAACGCCAAGCAGGATAGTGCGGTATGTAATTGTATGGTTTTTATTTAAGACACGATGCTCATTATAAAACAATTTGCCATTCACTGTAAATCAAAGAATAATATTATCATAAAGAATACCACCTTCCCCAGATAAGATTGTCAACATCACTCGATTTTTTGAATGAAATACTTTTACTTTAAAATATCCCACCACCTACCTACCTATTTGTGTATATATTAATTTCCCTCATTTCATAGAAAGGCCAGGTAATTAAACTACAAGTAGATTATTAATGTCTATCCTACTGGCTGGTGTCTTACCAATTACATTCAAAATTTGACTTAATATCGTTGTTAATAATGACTAAAGTGAATTCATTATCTATTAGTTAATGACTTATATCAATAACACTACAATGGTTTTTAGCATATTCAAGATTCTGCATGCTAGAAATATGTACGATACTTAATTATGACAAAAAATAATAATGAAAAAATTAGTTTCAGGGAAAATTGTTAAAAAATTGATGGATATATGTTTTAAAGAGAAAAAATAAGAAACTGTAGAATATATTAGAGGTATTTGTCTTGAAACAAATGCGACATTAATTACTTTACTTGTAAATATAAATTTTAATTGAGTCTAATAGTTGTCAAAATAATAGAATTGTATCGATCTAGTAGCATCAGGTAGAATGTAAGATAACAGTAATGTACCAACCAAGCAAGGAAAATCACATTCAATTTAAAATACTTGTATAGGTACCTACCTAAATATGTATTAAAATGTAGGTGTTTGTGTATAATTTTTGAAATACAATTAGGTAAATGTTTACCAGTTACAATAAATAATGAATAAAAGTATTTATCAGTAATAGAGTAATATTTTTATTTATATTAGTTCTATATTTTATTGTAGAACATTTTATTTGAGAAAGTATTTACTACTCATTTGTCTGTAATAACTGATAAGTGATAGCTTAATGCTATTCATTATTATGGAAATATTTAAGATTTAAGTGGTTGATAAATCATTTGTACTTAATGAACATATTATATGTATTTTATAAAGAAAATACTAATAATTTTTTTTATTATTACTATCAATATAAAATAAATTAAAATAATTTGTGAATAGAATGAAAACATAATTTAATCTACTATTCATGTTCATTAATTTCTTATGATGTAAATACTTAAACTCAATAAATTACCACATAAAACCCTCAAATGCATTAACTAGGTGAAAAAATATAATTGTATATAATATATATATAGAAGGTATGTTAAATTAACAAAAAAAAGTATTTTAAAACTGTAAAAATTATATTTATAATAATTGTGATTAATACAAGTCAATCAAATAATTAATCATAAAATTAGTAGTTTATTTCATATTATAATAAATTGTTAGTTACAATAATTATTAATTATAAATAACATAACATTTAAAGACTAGTAGAATGAATTTGTGATAGTACCACTATCAATAGTCTTAACAGAATTTTTTTTTACGCTATAATAAATAAAAATTCTTCAATAATAATATTATTTTAAGAGTGGAATTTCTGGTCATTTAAAAACACTGTTATTATAATATATTTTAATGATTTGATAATTCTGTTTAGATAACAAGTTGTTACTTGTGTTATTCACTGTTAATCGGTCAATGGGATCGATATGAAAGAGAAAATGTTCCAGCTAGGCAACGAGTCTACTGGTTAAAACGCTGTGATAATGGTCCATTTACTGGCGCTGATCTCTCTACACAAGGGGAATATGCATGCCAACTATTGGGACTCAGTGTTGACTACACTAATAGGTTATTAAAATGCTATAATTTATTTATTATATAAATTTCTTTAACAATTTTATGGATGTCTTATTCTAGTCATAAGGATACAATCATGTCATCTGCAATGTCTCAAATTACTGGAGAAGATAGTCGAGGTGCTAGAATACCACTTACATCAATTTCTACATCATCTGATCACATAGCACAATTAAATGGTTCAAATCCAATTAATACAAATACTCCTCATTCTAATCCAGGTAAATAAGTTTTTAATAAATATAAAGTTCTAAATATTAACATATTCATTTTTGTTATCTATATTTTTAATAGGAAGCTATAGTAGTAGTAGTGGTACAGATATTTTAGATCTATCTATGCCTGATAAAAATTCTTCTACTGAAGTTTGCTATGTATGTGGAGAAGAATTTCGACGAGGTTCCTTATCACATGTGTCAGCTAAACCACCAGTTAATGTTAATCAAACTGAGCAACCGTTTTTTCCTAGCCTTATGCTTCATCCTAGACCGCCTCGTTCTAGACCAATGGATAGTACAGGGCGTGTACAAACATGTACTGCTTGTCATGCTCACCTATTAAATCAGTGGCAGGTATGGTACCTTATTGACTATAATATATTAATTATTTTAATTGGGTTCATGACAAGATATTTCAATTTTGTTTTTTCTACAAACATGATTTATTATTAATTAACTATAATAAGTGATTAATGATAACATTATGCATGATTTATTTTTGCAGGTCTATACATCAAAAGGCATTCCACACGGTGAAAGGAATTATATTTTACGTAAGCGATTAATTCCATCTATAGATACATCTACATTTATTTGTTTTACCTGTTCACTCGAATACCCTTCATCTTCTATGAGGTGAGATATTTACTAATAATGATGGGCAATAAGTTCATTGTTTTTATTTTTACTTTGGTTTAATATAAATATTTTTACTAACTAAAATTATCTATGTTTGCTTAAAGGTCGTTATATTGTTATCCAAATAATATCCGTGAACCTTATTATCCGTCTTTGACGAAAATAAAAACTCCACCTGGTGCACTTCCTATATCTTCTCAAGGCACTGTTCAAGTATGCATTATAGTGTTATTTTTATCATATAATGCTTTTATTGAAGTTATTGCTGAAATCAAAATTAATTTTTCTTTAGGTTTGTGCGGTTTGTTTTAAATCTGTACCTCAAAAACACCAAGTTACTATGTTAATGGATTTACCTGTTGTTCCATCGCCATCTCCGTCTCTTCAATCAATTAAATCACCAGATATTCGTTTTCGGCCTTATGATATAACAAAACCAAATAAATCACAAACACCAACACCGTCTGAAGCACATCGTAGTACACATGCGGTCAGTAGCTTATATTTTTCATAATCAACCTCTCTAAGACTGGATTATAAATTATAATAATAAAATACTTTAAAATTTAATTTACAGGTTAGTTCTGATGTATCTGGGAATGGAGGACCAATTCGTATCATGAGTGGTAATAACTTTCGTTGTTATGTATGCTATGAAATGCAACATCGTTCACAATTAGAATGGTTATGTACAAATGCAGAAGGAATGAATTCACATGCTATGCATTTTCCTTGTCTTACACAACTATCAAGGTAAATTTTTAATTATTTACCAACATTAATTTACAATCATAAACTTCAACTAGAATTATATTTATATATTTAAGTAATAATAACTAGGTAATATGTTGATATAAAAAGTATGTTCTTTGGTGAAAATATTTATATATTTTTTGAATTTTAATCGTCTAAAAAAATATAATATAAAACTTAATTTTAACAACTATTTTCTTTATTTACCATGTATTTATAAGACCTGTAGTATTCTTTTTAGAATGATTATGGTAACCTATATTGGTTATGACTATTTTTTTACTTACAATAATAGTATTATAAATCATACCCACGTTTGTTTCTGTTGTAGTCTTAAACATGACGTATAACATCCCAAATTTGTGTCATGCAAAACTTATTTTGTGTTATTAGCTTTAATATTTGAACAAACTGACTATCAAGCTTAAATATAAGAATATTTGTTCCTATATTTTTTTATGTTAAAAGTATTAAAAAAATATATTAAGATAGTTTGGTATTATTTAAAAAGAATGATTATGGTATTAAATGTATTTCAAATAATTGACTTTATTATATCATAAAACAAATCATTTTTATGTTGTATTGTGAATTGTAATTTAGATCATCGGAAAATTATTGCGTTGAATCCCAAGGTAGAGTATTAGCCTGTTCTAAGTGTGTTCCACAGCTATCAGCCCAATGGAATTCTATGGAAGCCAACAGGGTCCCTTTAGAACATAGGAGGTATGATAAGAAAAAAACTTTTTGTGACGTGTATTTCATTTTTATTCAAAACTATTTTAGGTATAACGTTCCTAGTTTGAATGTTAATGGTTTTAATACTCAACAAATATCTAGTCGAAATGATGTTTCGTCCATTTATTGTTTCTTATGCAATCACCACTCAGACTTAACTTATGCCAGAGTTTTATACAGCCGTCCACAAGTAACTTTTCCTTTACATTTTATAATAACTTTCATTATTGATTATTAACTTAACATGGTTTTAGGGTCGAAATGCACCATATTTCCCATATCTTTTAAAACACGAAACTACACAAGGTGCCGAACAATTGCGTGAAGATGGATCTGCATTAGTGTGTACATTTTGTTATCATGCATATGTTGCCCAATGGCGAGATTATGAATCGAGTTCCATACCTATTCCACAGCATGAAAGAAGTTATAACCATAAGGAATATGTATGTTATGTTTGTACACAAAGAGCTGGACGTCGACAAATTCGATCACTTGCAGTTAATGTAATATTTGATTTAACTATTATAATTATTTTGCTTATTGAAAAAAAATAATTTACATTTTTAACTTTAGGACTATCCTTTTCTACGCTATCATCGTCAAATTGACCAAGCATTATTATTAGAAAATGGAGAGTTTGCAGTTGTTTGTGTTGAATGTTATGAAACTATACATATACAAGCTATCGAATATGAACGATTTGGTATGCCATTAGATAAACAAAGTCTTCAAAACACTAATACAGTTAAAACAATAAAGCAAGAAGACAATTATAGCCAACGAGTACCACAAAATATGACAGTCGAAAAAGCACAGGTATAAACACTTAGTAGTTAACAGCATATAAGTTTAAAAAAGTAAAATATAATCAAATATTGATTAAAATGTCAAATATTTCATGTTCAAACATCATTTGGTTGTATGATTACAGTTTTTTCAATAATTTATAACAATATACATTTTTGTTTTATGTTTAAAATATTATTTTATTATTTTAATGGTACAGCAGTCCTAATTATGTGACAAGCATTTATTTGTTTAAGGTGCACTATTTTATTTTGTGTTTACATTCTTATATAATATTTCTGTTGACTATATTTAATATCAATTAACAATTGTAATATTAAGAGCATGTGGCACCTGCATTTGTTGTCTCCGTCTTACAAGTGCGTAATAGCAAATTTAACATAGCAGATCACGTTTAACTCTGTTAGTTTAAAAACTAGAGTAAATCAGCCTCTTATATGATTGAAAGGTAAGATTATTATCTAGGTAATCTTATTGGCATTTTATTTTATTTTTATTTTTAAGTCAGTTATGAGTACTTTAAATTTGTAAATTGTTCGTACATATTAAAATAATAATAACTCGCTTTAAATTAAAATCTAATAAAAAACCTATGAGATTGCCTAGATAATAACATTACCTTAAAATTTGATGAGAGGTCGATTTACTCTAATTTTCAAACTCACAGACCTAAACGTGATCTGCTGAACTTAAAATTTGTTTTGTTAGTACTTGCAAGACGGAGACAACACAGCAGGTGCATCATCCTCTTAAATAATAATTGTTATATTAAAGTTGCTTATTCAAAATGTAAAGTTAACTTTTTTTTTAATTGTAAGATTAAAATTAAAATTTTTATATTTAATCTACTGTAAAATATTGATATAATCTGTGAAACAATTTTTATATAACTATTCAAATGTTTCACTGTTTTCTTTAGGTTAATCAGACTAATAAAGTTCAACGAAAAAATGTTAAACAACAACAACAACAACAAACTGCTGTTGACAGTACAAAACGGTCAATGTTAAATTCTAATCAATACAACTCCAAAACAGATGCAGGTATGTCAATAGTCATTACTCATTAGTTACTATATTTTATTTTATTTTGGCTGTATAATCCAACATTGCCAAAAAAATATGGCACTAATTGGTGTAACTTGGTTTTTATTTTACCTCTGTTTATGAGCAAATTGGGATCTGTGTACTTTGCTTTGTAAATTTATTCTATCGAGTTGTGATATATAGTACTCTGTTTTATGTAGTTCATTAGTTCAAGCTAAACCCTAAAGTTTTTGAGTCTATAAGCTATACAAATACGAAAATCCTATAAATAAACGAAAAAAAATCAACTTTTTGTGAGAATATGCAAAAAAAAATTCTGACCCTGAGCCACTCTAAGTAACCTATAGGGTTGACAAAACAAAGTTATAAACATTATAACTTTGAGGAATATGAAAATTATTGCCAATTGGTTCAGTTTATTCCAAGTCTATAAGCCTCTTCCTAAACATAATTTATTTTCATGAACCATATTATGATAAGAAGTATACCTACTTGACATAGTTATAAAATAAAATATTTTATTTGATACAATTAGGGATTAAGATTAAGGGGTTCCTCCTGTTAAAAATGTTTGTTATACAATCTATAAAATAATTTTTTTTTACTTTAAGTGCAATTCCTGTACAGATGGGTGTTTTGTTTACTGTGAATAGGAGAAGAGGCCTTCGCTTTTGTGCACTTCGGCCTTGTTGGACATTTAATAATATATTTTAAATGCTTTGTCATAAAATATTCAGGTTTAATGTTTAGTAAAAAAAATGATTGTTAATATGTTAAAATATTGTATTAAATCATATACCAGTGTGCCCTGTGGCCTGTGAGTATGTCATAAATCAATTGGATTTTTATCAACTAATACTAATATTAATTTTCACAGTCCAAATTCCGTTATTATGGACTAATATTTTGCAATATATATGCTATATTATACATGCAAATATTAAATTAAAATTGCTAAAAAATATAATCTTTAATAGTCTAACGTATGTACTATGAACCTAGCTAAATTTGAATTTATTTATAAATATTAATAAAAATGAATGATAAAATAAAAGATAAAAGGGTTATTATTATTAACTATTAATATAAAGGCCCAACATTTAGATTTATATTAAGTTTTATTTCTTTTACATAACTTTAAGTAGTTACAAAAAAAAAACATTTTTCTGAAAATATTATATTCCTTAGTATAGTACCATTTTGAAGTTGTTATTCTTTTAAAAATGACAACGTATGTTTTAAATTCTGAGCGGAGCAATGAATCTATTGATTTTACAATGATGTGTGTTTTTTTTTATTTTTGTGTCTCGTCACCTTTTAGGACAGTTAAAAATGCTTCGATTTTCTTCAATAGTACTTTTTCTGATAGGAAAGTGAATCTAGTTGGTACTTTGGGGGGTCAAAAGTTAAAATTTCCCAGTAGTTTTCAAAAGCGCCTGGAAAAACAAATGAAAAACGGGAAAAACGGGAATTTTTACGGAAAACCAATTTTCGACAAAATCGATTTTGGTTTTTGGTATAACTCTAAAATAAATGACCGTAGATACATGAAATTTTGACCGAATGTTTATATAAGCATTTTCTAAACACCATAGCATTTTCAAAATATTCTGATTTATTTTGAGCTGTTAACGGACATTTTCAGTTTCCAATTTTTTTAGTTATTTTTTCTATAAATGTCAATAAAATTTTATTTGTTGGGTAAAAAATCTTGAAAATTTAATAGTAGGCTTTTAATATATTGTTTCAATAATATATGAAAAATATTAAAAATCCATAGTCACAATTTTTTTTTATAAGCATTTAAAGTTCAAATTTTGACAAAATACGTAAAAATGACGAAAAAGTGCGATTTATTTTGAGTTAGAAATTCATAAAAATTTTCTTTTTATATCTAAGGTTTGAAAATGTAATACAAGATTCCTCATAAGTTTGCCTAATTTTATCAATAAAAAAATGTTTGTAAACAAGTCAAAATAAATTTTTATGAGCATTTTAATTTCAAATTTTTACAAGATTCGATATTCACTCGATTTCTCATGTAGCGATTTTCTTATTTTGTTGCAATTCAAAAGCAAATAACTGTAGATGCATGAAAATTTCACTGAATGTGTATATTAGCGTTTTCTATACACCATCTAATTTTGAATATATTTTTACTGTTTTTGAGCTTTTTATGGACCATTTAAATTCTAATTTTTTTTAGTTTTTTTTTATATAAATACCAATAAATTTTTATTTGTTGGGCCAAAAATAATGAAAATTTAATACAAGGCTCCTGATATATTGTTACAATAGCAATTGAAAAATATTAAAAATACATAGTCACACATTTTTTTTATAAGCATTTAAAAGTTCGAATTTTGACAAAATTCATCAAAATCTCGAAAATTATCAATCATTGTAATTAAACAATTATAAAATGGTCAGTTTTTATAACTAAGGATTGAAAATTTAAAATAAAGATTCTAATAAATAGTAAATACTGTAAACAAAAAATCTAAAAAATATATAAACACAGTTATTTTTTACAGATATTTTAAGTTCAAATTTGGACGAAATTACATATTAAAATCAATTTTAACGAGTAAAAGTATATATTATAATATTTTTCTAGCATCACTGATAATTTTAGGTTAATAATTAAATAATATGAATAATATTAATTCAACATAGCAGCTACCGTAAAATAACAATATCAATATAATTTAAAATATCCTAGACTGCGACATACCGTCTCCGCTCAGAATCGTTTTTCGTATACAACGATATTATATCATTGAATTCAAATTCAATACCGTCCATTATACAGTGATCTACTTGTAACCTACTGTACAGCAGAGCAACATCCACTTGACCCCCTTATTTAAATTAATATTTTTGAGAAGAATTTTATTCATAGTAGATAATTCGTTCTATAAAAATCTTATTTCAGACTAGTAGTTTATCAATTATAATTCATAAGTATTCACATTTTTGTTGAACGGAGTAATGGACAAACATTTTGCTGTACCACTCCACTCATTTTAATTTTAAATACTTACAAGTTATAGCTTATAAATTACTCGTCTAAAATTCGATTTTTATGCATTAAAGTACTCCAAAAAATATTATACTTTTGTATAAGGAATTAAAACTGCTTGTTGTGATTAAAAAAGTATGAAAATAAAACATATAGGTTTTTTTAATGACTTAACGTTATGAAAAGAAAAATTTAAAAAAAGTCGATAGAATGAATTTAGTATATTATTTGGGTTTGATATAAACTGTATGAAATTGCTATTTTTTTTAGTACTATATACCTACATAAACTGGTTTGTTTATTATACAATAGCCAGTTGACCACTGTCCAGTTATGGCCTTTAACCTTTAAAATGTGAACTTATTCTATTATTTATTTTCTGGAATATCCAGTTTTAAAAAGACCCTCTTTTATGCTGAACACCCATGGTTTTCTACATGTAAAATATATTTTCAGAAGCCGAAATATAACTGATCATTTTTAAAATTTGAATTATTATTTTTAATAAGTAGAATATTTAAATCTTTAAACGTAATAGTTTATAAATTAAATATAAATGTGATAATATGTATATCAGATTATAATATATTTTGTTGATAGAAGTGTCTATTTTAAGAAACTATTTTTATACATTATACTATATTACTATTAATATAAATTATAATTTATGCAATAAATTTATGGATTATGATAAAATACCTGCAAGAATACTTTTATTTTTAATGTTGTGCTAGTTTACTCTACTGCCTATGGCAAAGAGCTACCGTTCAATTCATCGAACTGGACAGAATTTTTTGATTGTCATAAACGTATAAATAATAGTAAACCAAGTTCCGTTCAGAAACTTTTGTTCATAATGATTTTCGTGATATTTGTATTTACTTTAAAACAGTGCAACTTTTGAATAGCCCAATGATGTTTTTTAAATAAGACAAAAACGCATTGTAGGACCATTAATCATTAATCAATAATCACCAATTTGTTAAAAAATACTATATTATAATATGACAACTAATCTTACGTAGATATAATTGAATAAAATTACAAAATAAACGCAGTAAGCGTAGTCAGAGATGGTTGTTTTCCCTTAGATGTCGGGGATTTCAGTGTTCTGTGGACGTATTTACGTAAGATATAACTGTGAATTAAAATAGTAATTCGTATGAAGAGTGCTGAAAAAGTATATGTTATATTTATATACACACGGTATCCGCATAACAAACTTATGAGTTATGAGGGATCCTAAAGCCCTCATATACAACAAATTATCAGCTCTCGATCAGCAAAGAAAAATTATGTTTACGCCAATGAATTTATGAGTAGGTATACATAATTTTAATATTATAAAATATTTTATTTTAAGTTCATTAACATAATAACATCCAAATACGTACCTTAAAATAAAATATTTCCTATTAGTAAATTTGTACAGACATGAAATTTATTTTAAAAAGAATTCTTATGATTTAGCTTTTGTATGCCGTCCCCCTTTTCAGTTTGTTTAGAGATCTGCGGTGTTTAAGGGTGCTTATTGGATATTCATCCCCTATTTCTAACCAGTGTTGTTTTTTTGTTCTCGTACGTTCGCTCCACTGTATTATTTTCATCGTAGTGTGCGTCCCGTGTGTGTCGCTAGTCACCACTCGCCAGTTAACGCCATATCCGCAGCTCAACAACACGCGTAATGCTACCCATACTATATAGTGATCTATAAAAAAATACCACATCTATAAAAATATAATAGTGACTTAACGTTGTTCTTTACCGTCAAACTTCTGGAACGTTTGTTCTATTTATAAATAATTATCATTGCACCGGGCCGTTTTTTACTGTTTTGTATAATGCGTTTTAATCACGATACAAGTAGTGTCCCTTCGGACAACTTTATTCACGATATAAACAATATTCCTATGGCTGGATACGGAGCGTCTGGTTCCGTGCCTCAATCTCCGAGTATTGTAAATAATATGATGTATTACCAAGGTATTTATCATCTAATTTAATAACTACACTTGCATTGCGAACCGTATTAAAAAACTTAACACTTAGATCATAATATGTGTTGTTCTCGTACATAAAAATAAAAACCATTAAGAGGACTCTACACGGCCATTTGTTGTCTCCGTCTTACAAGTGCGTAACATAGCAAATTTACGCTCAGCAGATTAGAAATTAGAGTGAATCGACCTATTATGAAACTTGATGTTAAGAACATTATCTGTGTTTGTATGATGGTTTTTTAAGATATTTCAATTGTTTAGCAAGTTATGCGTATATAGTATAGCATAAATTAAAAATGCTCATAACTCACTTAAAAACTGAGTTATCCTAAAAAACCCACATACAAACACAGATAATGTTCTTTTAACTTAAAAATATCTGTGTAGAGTCCTCTTAATATCATTATTATTTATTGATTTGTATTATTCAATAAGTAGGTACTACCAGTTAGTTATTTGAAAAATATTTTATGTATTATACTAAGGTTAATCTGGTCCAAAATCTGGTTATGTCAAGCGAAAGGAAAAAACTACGGGTGCATTGAAAAATCTAAAAGTGAACCTATACTAGGTAGTTATACTATACAGCAGTGGTTTTCAAACTTTTATTAATCACGGCACACCGTGCTCTTAAAAAAATGTTCACTGCACACTGACCTTTTTTTTCCATTAAATAATTAAATGGACAAAATTGATCTGAGTTATAATTTTAAACATTTAATTAAAAATGTGTGTTTGATGGGGCAACAAATTCGTATTAATTATAATTTATTATATTATACTAGATGAATTTACAAAAAAGAAGTGTAGTTGGTACATACATTTAATGAGAAATGTGTGCTTGATACAAATATCTTTAATTCTTGGACGAACAGTTGGCATTTTTCAGAAGACCGCGGCACCCAGTTTGAAAACCACTGCTATATGTATAGCAACTCATTTTAATATCGAATTTCGGTTGTCGTAATTAAAAAAAAAGTAATATAATGAATCCAACATTCCTCCAATTGTTTGTTTAGACACTTTTTAACTAATATGAACCTTTTTCTTTTTAGAAAAATAAAATTTTTAAAATGCAATAGGTATGTATACTTATTGTTTTTTTCAATTTTTATTACTAGACCTGAAAATTGTATAGATATGAGGTTTATAAATGTTACTATTATTCTTTGTTTTACAAAAAAATTATACGATTTGTATCATTATTATAATATAATATGTGACATATTATGACACAATAACAATATTTAGACGTTAAATGTAAACAAAATTATACAATATTTGATGGAAAAAGCCTATTGGTTATTGAAGATACTTTCCGTAAAATAGTATTCAATGTTCTGACTATATAAATCTAAAAAGTCGTTTCTGTCTTATGATATATGAATATATAGAACATAGTGTACACGATTTAAAGTCTGAATTACGATTATTTACATACAAATATTATGTCATATTTTTATATTTTCTTGAATATAATTTGTAGTGCTTTAGGCATTATGCTTTGATATTTTTATTTAATAATATTATAATTGTAAATTTAGAATGATTTTCAAATATAATATATTAAGTTAAATAATAAAAATTATAGTATAATAATAATATATTAAATAGACATAAATAATTACATTTTTGTTCAAAACTGCGAATGTTTACGCAGAAGCCGGGAAAAATATGTGAATATTATGGCGTTCTGAATTTCTGATGCGTGTTTTGTCAGGAAGTCAGTGGTCTCGTTTACACTTGTATTAAAGGGGGAGGTAAAGCCCAGATGTTACATTGCCAAACATAAACATCCATATCGCCCTTTAAGTGATAATCGTCCTATTCGTCGTCCCTTTTATTTATAAAGAGGGTTCTCGAATTTATCGTGTGATATGACTCATCAGTCATCATTCATGTTACCATCATTTTAACATTTTTTCGTACTGTTTTATATTAAAAAATAAAAACTATAACACGCTAATCGATATTTTTCCACTACAAGGATTATCCATGAATCATAAATATATTTTTATTAATAAGTAACCATGACAACGAAAACTTCACGGTAAGAAACAAGAAATCTTGTATCCAGCCCAAAAACATCTCTGTTAAAAAAATCATGGTTATTACTTATTAGTTAGTGCTAGTTTGTGCCTGGGTCTAGGAACATTATTATGTGCCTGGCCATTGGGGGGATTCCGTTTTCCGCCAAAATGACCCTCGTCCAAGGGATTCTCAGAAAATATCTTAAATAGTTTATTGATATTTTTTGATAAATATCTGAATATAACCTTTGGCGGAAAACGGTCGTAGTGATAACGAGCTAGGGTCATTTTGGTGGTAAACTGTTATGCCCGGCCATTGGCCAGAGTAACCAGACCTGCGAACCTGAATTAACTAAACTCAATTGAGATTATTTATGTAGGGGAGACTGATTTAATCATAGACCTGAGATTTAAATATAAGATCTATGGACTTAATATATTTAAGGAATTCCCCAAAAAATTACTCTTGCACGCCTTAAAAACCCTCCTTATATATATTTTGTTTTATGTATTTTAGCATTTAATATGTTTACATATTGGGTAGGTATTATTAGCTACTTTTTTTAAGGCAGACATACATATTCTCTTTTTTACTGTTTGTGAATGTTGTATTACATTTGAAAATAATTAATTATTAGGGACCTTCTTTCTAAATATTTTGAACGACATTTTTTTTATAGTTTTTCAAGTATATTGCATTATATTTTTATACTTTTGTTATTTTCTATTCATTTAAATGAAATTATTAAATTATATCATATGAAAATATCTTTTTTCAGACTTACTAAACTGTGGTCAAAAATATAAATTTTAAGACTAAAATTATGACTAATTCATTAGTTTGTTTTTCTAAATTTTGTTTGCTTTATAAATTATTCCTCATATTTTCAGTTCTTATTATTAAATCATAAAATTGTTGAAACTTTAGCTTATAAAATAATACTTGATAATACCTTTATATCTTAGTTAAAAAATATCTTAGTATTATTATATGTATAAATTGTATATATTTTATTCTTAATAATTTATAATATTATAGAATATATATTTTTGTAAATAAAAAAAAAAAACATTAGAACTATTATTTTTTTTTTTAGGTTTAGTTAAACCTCAACCAACAAGTTCAGGTTCAAAACGTACATTAATGCCAAATCTTATTGGACAAGCCCCACCACCACCATCTCCTGGTGGTAGATCATTTGCTGCTGCTCTTAGAAATTTAGCTAAACAAGCCGGACCCCCTTCTACTCATTCCAATGGTAAGATACCACCAATATATGTTAATATTTTAGAAATATAAAATTTATTTACATTTTTTTAAGTAGATAAAGAAGGAATTGAGTCCCAAGAAAAACACCAACAAGAATCTTTGAAAGGACGAATTGCACTTCCAGGCTGTAATAAATCACAACCAGATTATGTAAGTGTCCTCAAAATTGACATTAAGATACAATTTCAGGTGGTCATCTTTTTAAAGTCAACCCATAAATTTACCTCCAGTGTATTAATATATATTATGTTCATTCGGGAATTCCCCATTCAATTATAACTTGATAAAAATGATATTAAATAATTTTAAATTTTGAGTTGTTCCATGTGTAATAAAGAACTTTACATTGGTGATGTACGACTTTAAAATTGGAATTGCAGCGAAAGTTTATACAAATGAAAATTATACAATTTCTAACAATGTACAGCATAATTTTAATGGATATTCCAATTAGCCAAAAATATCTCAAATCAAATTTTTAAAATAGTTTTTATTGTCAATAATATAACAACAATTTTCCATAGTTTTTAAAATATGGGATTACTAAAATCTAAAAATTTAAAATTTGTGTGGCATAAAATGGAAATGACTATTATTGTAGTGGTGTAGACAAAAAAGTTGATTCTGGGAAAGTGAAACGCGAAACGGTACTATACATTTTCAGTATTTACTATTTATCAAATATTTTTTTAAAATTAAATGGAGGTCGTAGGTGCTGTAGACAGTTTTGGGAGAGATATTGAGAATTAAACGAAAAAATAACGAATTGTACAGGATTTAATCCTACGACTCATATGCCGGTCTGCCGAACGCGTAACACTAAAACCCTGCGGTTTTATCATATTAACCTCGATATTCTCCCATTCAGGTGAGAGTGGTAGTATGTGTGGTCGAGGAGGGAACGCAGGTGCTTGGGCCACTCCCCCCCTCCTCAACCATACATGTGGGCACCACCGGTGCAGTAGGTACTCTGGTCACTATCTTGCCCAAACAAACGACGCTGGTCAGAGTAAAAGTGCATACGGTTGAAGACAGAATGTAGGCGCTAGTGCCGTGTCAATTCCAAAAGGAAATATGTAAAAAGTCTATAATGACAGGATTACTTATGTAGAAAAATAGAGATTAAAGAATCAACTATTATTAAAAAAGTTTAAAACCGTTTTTAATTATATATTTTTATATTTTATTATAAGGAATCAAAATCAACTGGTCTAAATACTGAGCCTCGTAGTGGTTTTCAACCTTATAAACCTGATGAACAAAGAACTATGGTACCTACATCAGCATCTGCTCCTCCTCCTCACTTTTCTGTTGACCCTGCCTCATACTCACCTTACCATCCTGCAAATCTTTATTCACCACATTTTCAACATGCTTTTCGGTAAGTTATTATTTGTATCAATTAAGTTATACTTATTAATTTACTTTTTATTTATTTTGTTTTAGGATTGAAGAACAAATGTACCTTGAAAGATGTGGAGTACCTTTGTTTCCTACTTCTCCGTATCATCCTCATAATAGTCCTCATCCTTCAGCTCTATATGGACTTCATAATTTACAGTCACCATTAGTCATGTCCCCAAATATTGTAGATAGAATGAAAATGGAAGAAGACAGGCTACAAAGAGATAGAGATATGCAAGAGCGAGAAAAAAGAGACAAGGCAAAACAACAACAGCGAGTTAAAAATGTTCATACTATGGCAGCTGACCTTTCAGGTAAAAGTTTAATTTGACTAAAAATTATACTTAGCATTTCAGTCTTTGATTTTACAAAATTATTATTTGTTCTATCTAGGAAGGCGTCATTAATGTCTATAATTAGTCATACAACTAAACCTCAATTTGTATGTCTTTCGTGAACATCATAATGCCAAATTCATCAAAAATAACAAAGCTACAGTTACCAAAATCAAACTACCTATGTAATCAAGTGATACCCAATCATAATAACAACAAATCAACAAGCTTCGAAATTTAAATTATGTTTCTTCTTATACTCCTGAAGTTCAAACTTTCTAATTCTTCTAATGGTATGTGACAACCTATTTCAAATTCAACAAGTCCTGAATTAAAATGCATTTGATAATAATCAACAATCAACAGCACTGGGATCTTAACAAAACAAAATACTTCTTTTTTCTCAATATGCCAGGAACGACAACTATAGACCAACAGGCATAAGGTATTTGTCATTTAATTGTTACATAAATGTAGCAGTTTTAATTCCTATTTCTAGTCTTATTCTGGCAGTTTCATTTTATTATAAAAGTATGTCTTTTGTTAACTTTTTAATCTGTTGAAAAAAAATCTAACCAGATACACTAATTTATTGTTTTAATGTATTAAATAGTTACTTGTTTTATGACAATTTTTTGTAATATTTAAATTTAATAATTAAAAAATAACCGTTTGAAATTTTACTGTAACAATACCAGTGTACTGACAGAAATCAAATCCATGTTGCTCAATAAGGTATTTTCTATGAACAATTAAAAGGTTATAAAAATAAATGTTATTGAGGACACCCCCCCCCCCTTGCCCTGCATGTGTTGTCACTGGTTTACAAGTTTTGTATATAGTAAGCTTATGTTTAGCTTCATTA
Organism: Nasonovia ribisnigri; assembly: GCA_027563435.1. Lineage (NCBI taxonomy): Eukaryota > Metazoa > Arthropoda > Insecta > Hemiptera > Aphididae > Nasonovia > Nasonovia ribisnigri. The sequence continues at coordinate 134,869 of JANEHU010001750.1, forward strand.
GTTTAAAAATTAGAGTGAATCGACTTATTATGAAACTTATTAGTAAGAACTGTATTTTGTATGTGGGTTTTTTAAAGTTGGTTCAAATTTTTAGCATGTTATGCATGAATATAATATAGCGTAAATTAAAAATGCTCTTTACTCACTTAAAAATTGAACTATCCCAAAAAACCACATGCAAAAATGTTCTTACCATCAAGTTTCATAATAAGTTGATTCACTCTTAAATTTTAAACTAGCGGAGCTAAACGTGATCTGCTGAGCGTAAATTTACTTCGTCGAACTTGTAAAGTTGTAAGACGGAGACAACACATGTGGTTGTGGCGTCCTCTAAATTTTTTCTGTTCTAACCCATTTTGTGTTGCTACATTTAGTTTAAATAAAATAAAAAAGTCATAAATTAATTAATAAATTCTAAATATTTTTATTCTTAACATTTCAGATTGCTAGTTGAATAAATGTATGACCTTTACAAATGGCAGAGAAAATCAAGAATGAAATGTTCGATGTTAAACAGTTAAAATGTCAACTAAAAATACTGAATATGAAGAAAATGGCTTACAAACAGAAACAATTTTATTCTCTCAGAAACTTCAACATTTTGTAAAGTATTACATCAGCATATAAAAAAAGCTGTTCAAGTGTTCTTTTCGGTTCAATCATGCCACAAATTCCACAAAATATTCCCAATTGCTCAATAAGAATCCTTTGTTTTTTATATGTATTTGGCATTTGAGCAAATCGAATGACATAATCACATCACCCCTATTGATTACATTTTGTTTTACCATTATTTTTTTTTTTATAATTTAGAGAATATTTTTTTTTATACTAATTATAGTAGGTATCTATACAAATTGACTACTTATTTATTAATTTAAGTAATATTATTTATATCTGTACCAATTATGTACTATTTATATATATCATAGATGTATATATGTATGTATATGCATAGTTATATAATATTGTGTTATGATTTTACTAGGTACAATAATATTACATAACATCCAAGTTACAAAGTACCGTGTAACAATAATAATAGTTATTTTCTGTACATGCATTATATGATCGCCAAGTGAGATCTACAATATTGTTATGTGATATATACTAACTTAAGATATTATTTTCTTGTATAATTGGTTGCTAGCTATTTAAGAGTCAATGTTCAATGATAACGAGCTGATAATTAATGGCTGGCATCTCAATAGTCCCTTTCCCTCACCAATTTTTACTTTATTTTTTTATTATTATATTATTATTATTATTATTATATGTATTTTTTTTTTTTATAATTATACATAATATGTAATATCTGACACAATATTGAGAACAACCAATAATGTCCTGTGATTTTTAAGCCTGGTATACTAATCCTTTAATTTTTCCAAATAATAATAAATAGTTCAATACTTTTAATTTAAATTATGTTCTTCTAATTAATAGTTCCTACCTACCCAAATTTAAGCTATGTTTTTTATAATAATGCTTAAAGTGTCCTGTTTCAGTATTATATTATTTTTTCTACTATAACTTATTCATGAACAAATTTTATTTTCTAAATGAATTTTGTTACCTTATAATTATGTAAAATCATGATGTTCATTGATTTTCATGTTATGACTGAACGCCAAGGCACATAATAATTATTTACATATTATATAATAATACCCGCACTCACTCCTACTAGAATAATATAATGATTTTAGTTAATATAACATAAATGGTTTATATATTGATCTTTTTTATTGCTTAAAAATTATTTTGTAAATAAATTATTGAATAAAAAAAAAGATTAAAATGAACAGGATGTATTATTTTTTTTCTTCATTCCGTCTTTAATTTTTGTGAGACATTTGTCGGAAGGAACATAAGACACCAAAATGACATCCAAACGGGCAACAATAACAGTACACCAACTGAAAATGCCCAATTACCATAAATCATGTTGTCGACTGTTGACAATACCATCCATTGGCCCGATGCACCTAGTACTTTTGTCAAAAAATCAGTAATCGGCAGTTCAGGATAAGCAGTGTAAGTGATGTATGCAGTAATCCAAAACAGTGAGCACATTGGGTGCACAATTAACCAAAGAAATTTTACTAGTAAACTGAAACAGAAATTAAACATTATTAAAACATTTAGAGATAGGTTCAATGGTATTTATTACACATACCTGTTTTGGCTAGATTTGGTGCAAACTGCCGGTAGAACATACACAAGAGCTGTTAAATACCCGAGCGAAAAATTATGCATAGAAACACATAATAAACCAATTCCGAGTTCTAGTAAACAAATTACATGCAACAGTACCCAATTTGAAGATTTGAACGAATTTAGACATCTAGAAACAATAATATCAAATTAGTTTTATAAATCTAATAAGGCGATTTTTTAAAACTCATCATTTTTTTTATTTATACATTTTAAGGTGTATATAAAATTCCATTTTTATCGTGGTGATTCTTTTATACTTTTAAGGAGAAAATCAATTTGTCCCAATTACATATCCTTCAGAAAATAATATCAATGCATAGAGGAAAAATTAAATAATGAGTGCCCTACATTAAAAAAACTCTTCCAATACTTTATTACATTTATAATAAATTAGATTTCAATATAATTTTACTTACTTTTTCATTATTATTGGTAAAAGACAAACAATAGTTATGGATAATGAACCATAACCTAGTAATAATGCACGATGTGTTGGTATATGATTCCAAAAATGTGTAAAATATGCTGGTGCTAAATTTGGTAATAACATCAAACCTACCACATGAGAACCTAATATAATCACACTGACCATTCCAACATTCAAGTGTTCAGGAATCTATAAATAAATTCAATTTCCCAACAATTAATAATATAAATTATCTTTGTAATTTTGGTGTTAGTACAGTAGCTTGTGCTGACGAGTCACCCGATTTATGTTCAGAAGAATGTTGAATCCAAGTGGAGAAAGCTTTCAAGAACAAAGCCCCAACAAGCAATACCAAACAAGGCATGTATAAACCTAATAAAACAGTTCACCTTTTTGAAAATGTGTAATCAATAAATTCAAGTTTAAAAATATTATAGATATCATATTTTGGCTTAACATTATACAAAAATATGATATATACTAAACTTTTTAACATTTAATATTGTACTTACCAATTGAAACGTATCGATCTGTAGAAGGTAGCAGATAAAAAAAAAATGATTGGTGAAATCTTTCAAGCAGATTATTCAAGCTACGGAACATGCCTTCAATTACCCTTGAAAAAAATAGGAATAAATTTAAAAACTAAGATGGTATAGAAAAAGGTAATAATTATAAATTTGACACATGCAACTTATGCCATACCTTCCAACTTGAAATACACTGGAATAAATGCCTCGTCCTTCTTTTTCATATCCTTCTAATGTTATTGCTTCAATACCAAATCTATTAAAAAAATTGGTGTACACGTCAATAAAAGTAAATAATAAAATATCTGGTTAAATTTTACCTATGAAAAAGACCATGGTTACCATCAGGCACTCCAGTAGCTTGTGTCATTACCATGGACATCATTGTACTCAAATTTGTGTAATAAGAGTTGACTTTACTACGACCAATAGCCTATTAAAAATATTTAATTAATTGGAAACCATTATCAAACTAAAATAATTGTTTTTTTATAGAGTTTAGGAACTAAATACATACTCCTCCATCAACATTGTTAAATGTATGCTTAACCGATTCTTTGTTGCATAATCGATGAGCCAAATTCACCAAATCTAAATTGGGCAATTGGCCATTTAATCCGGACAATTTTATGTCAATGTGATCAATTTTGTCAGAGTGAATTTCCAAATTAATAGCAGCTTGAATAGCACCTGCACGGCCACTTAACTTTCCAGAGTCTAACACCCCTATATTGATATTTTGAATTATATTTGATTATTGTTTATAAGCATAAATCTTTTAATCTAACATAACAGTTAATTTACCAGGTGAACCACAGGAAGTTCCATGATATGCCTCCAACCAAGCTTGCATTCCCAGTTGCTCGTGTTCAGTTACCAAAAATATAATGTCCTTTGCCCAATAAATTTGTTCTGTTGAAAAATTAAACTTTACTGGAAATGCAGTTACAAAATTATATATTTTAGATGTAGAAATGTACATACGGCGAAAGAATTGAGCAATTTGAAACATAACAGCGAGACCAGGTAGAGTACTGGGAAAAACACTAGACGGTGCTCTGTATGGTACACTCAACACTATTGATTCTATACTAGCACTTCTTGGCGCTCGAAGAATACCATATACATTACGTCCGGTGTATTTCTATAAAATTATTTCTTCAAATATATTTTATTGACTAACACATACGATTACATTTTACTATAATAATCATAATAATAGGTATAATTATGTAAAACATAATTTAAATGTTTGATTTATAAGACTCACTGTGTTCTTTTTTAAAGGATAGTTTAGTGTAAAATTATGAGAGTAAGTTTCGAGCCGTAAATTTTTAAATTTTGAGATCAAGTATGCATGAGGTGTTTCAGTTTCATAATGTTGTGCTTCGGCATTAAGTTCTCTAAAATGATCTCTAAATGATGATCCAGTGTTGTCATTCAACTGGCCTTTTACCAAACCGGGAAGAAGAGCGTTCTCAGAAAAATAAGTTTCTGAAAATAACAAGATATTAACATCAGTTATTTATCATTCATTAAAAATATATATAAGACTCACGTGAGCTTAGACTGGAGTGTGCAAGCATACAGAACAGCACCGCAGATACGATATACATTACTATACAAAACCGATTGTGATGTCGAACAAATATGCTTGTCAGAGCACCATGACCGACCGAAGGATCAGTCAGCAGACCCATTTTGGTGAACTCACTAATGTCACCTTTTAATACAAAAAAAAAAAGGATTATCATTCATCGGATAATCCATACAGTTTAAATCATAGATCAAAAATTAAACCAACGTTGTGAAAATATTCTCGAAGGATATTATACTCCAGAATTAAAATTGGAAGTTACGTTTACTTCATCCTTCATAATTGAGGTGTCAAAATTCGATTACCAAAGTGACGAATAACAATAAGGAGTGCGAAGAGTGCCTATATCAATACATGACATCAAAATCTAGTAACACTGAAATTTATCTAATCGAGTGTTGCTCAAGTACGCCGAAAAGTGAACTTCGGTCTTTAGAGTAATGGTCCGTAGTCAGGCTAAAAGAAAACATAAAAAATTATAGAGGAATATGGTATGAAAAATAAAAATCAGTTGTAGAGGAGTGCCCGTGCCCTGCCGCGGTTTAGTACTTTAAATTAATATTTTGATCACTTCAGTTTGTTGTTGTTATTGATTGTGATAAAAGATAAAGCCGCATGAGATAAACAATATTGTCATGGATATCAGGATTATTTTAAAGAAAAATCTTTACGTAGGGACATGCGGATTACTACCAATTGGCTAGTACCAACTATAAAGGTATATTTCTTCAAATCTTTCTTTTTGGTACCCATTTTTTTTTTTTTTATCAAAATTGTGACTTTAGTTTATAAAAATAATGAGTATTGTATTGTCTATACCATTTTTTTATTACTGTAGAACACCTTTTACATTGAGTAGGAATTATTCCCATAGTTAATAAAGAATCTATATTATCTACGATCATTCCACTTATTTTCCAAAAGTACTTATCAAAACTAGATCAAATTCCTACTCCAGAAACCAGATTCCAAGTTGAATACTAATTTTCTACTCTAAAACTTCATGAGAGAAAGCCGAGAATCTAAAATCATAATAATTCTACTGATGCCATTGAGAGTAAAATAGTTAGTTTGATGGTAAAAAACTAAATCCAAAGTTTCTCATCAGTTATTCTTACCGCAATGACAAAATATTAAATGCTCAGTGCTTGATTTATATAAATTACCTGTTAGAACTCCATATGGGTGAGAACTTGCCAGAATCACAAGGTGTATGTATAAAGTAGTTAAAAATGCATAAAATTCCTCAAATCATTTTACATTAGAAAAAAATTAAATGTAAAACCACATACATTTTTACAAGTGATAGCTCAAATCAAATGTTTACATGACACAAATAACGAGTTTATTTTTATAAAAAAAAACGTTTTACCATGAATCCTGAAACATCCTACCAACCACTATACTTGGATTGTCAGTTTCCGCACACAAGTTTTTTTTTAATATTTAGATTTATTTTAAGCTATTTATAGGTGGTAATTTTGTTTTCTATAAATGTTTTTACTAATGTTTATACTTGGTCAAAATTCGTGAAAACAAAAAATGTTATAATATTACAATATGAATACATTTTTATATTCCTTCAACATTCAAAATTAGACAAATAATTAAAGCTTGTGTTCAATTTTTATAGTTAAGGCTTTTGAAAATGTAATAAAAGGTTTTCCATAAGTTTTTCTTATAGTAACCTAAAAATTTCAAAATTACATATTATGCAACATTTTTTTGTATGCACCTTGTAAAATAATCATAATTATTGTTTACTATGAGCGATTTATCACATTTCTAGTGTTTTGTCAGTCTTATTATTTTAGCAAACATAATAATTAAATATTGTTCATTTTAACAGTGACAGAGAAGAATCTACACCTTACCATATGAGCATCAACATTTAAACAATAATAAGAGAAGTACCTCTAGTTGGAGCTTAGTTAAGGGTATATTAAATAATACAGAAACAATATTTGTTTTATGTTTTTTATTGAAAAAGTCATAACTATTACGATGATGATGTTTCCATCGCAGCTGCTGCTGCAGATTCTTCAGTGTATTTTCCTTTTCCTTTGAGAGCCAATGCTTGAGCTCTGCCTTTGCCTCTCCTGTCAAGGATCTTCTTACGGTCTTTGTCCAACTTCAGTTTTACAATGACACACTAAAGAATGGTATAAAAATATTGATTATAATAATTGACAAACAAAATAATATAAAATATAATAAGTACCTTTGAAGGATGAATTCCAACATAAACAGTTGCACCATTAGCTTTCTCACGTTGAATCCTTTCAATGTAGATGACGTATTTCTTTCTGTACACTTGGACAATTTTGCCAACTTGTTGACCTCTGAAATGTCCTCTTACAACCTAAAATTATGAAAAATATAGATTTAAAAGTGTAGACTAAAATAAAACCATGAAAATTTCAAAGTGAATGATTTACTATTATTGTTATTATTATTTAATCAGAGCCTTAGAATTATCATTTCACAGATAAAACTCCTACAATCATTCATTCGGCTACAAGAACTGCAACCGAAAAATAATTGTACTTGTTATTCGTCCGTTTCAAAGAATGGTTTTGCTTCATCACATTAATCAAAGAAAATATAATATTTAAATTAAGTAATTGGTTGTGCTATTTAACATTCATATATTACACTTTGTAAAGCTTTTAAGTATTTAATCAGAGCCTTTATAATAGCATTTAACAGATAAAACTCGTACAAACAGTCATTGTGCTACAAAAACTGTAACACAAGAATGTTTGTACTTGTTATTCGTCTGTTTCAAAGAATGGTTTTGCTTCATCAGTTTAATTACTTACAAAAATTAATTATGTAAATATGTAGTTTAGAGAAAATGTTTTTATACATACTAAAAAGTATATAAATTATAAATAATAGAACTTTAATTTATAAGTAAGATAGGTAGGTAATTACTTTATTCAAATTAAATTAAACTACTTGAAACATAATATTTAATCAGAGCCTTAATAACATCATCTAACAGATAAAACTCCTACAATCAAACATTCTGCTACAAAAACTGTAACACAAAATTAATATTGTACTTGTTATTCGTCCGTTTCAAAGAATGGTTTTGCTTCATCAGTTTAAATACATCAGATGATTAAGAAGTAAATTTATTTAAATAGCTAGGTATGAATGTTTATAACGAAATACACCAAATAAAATAAGTTTTTTTTAAAGAAATGTTATCAATTAATCAGAGCCTTTATAATAGCATTTAACAGATAAAACTCGTACAAACCGTCATTGTGCTACAAAAACTGTAACACAAGAATAATTGTACTAGTTATTCGTCTGTTTCAAAGAATGGTTTTGCTTCATCAGTTTAAGTACTTATAAAAATGAATTGTATGAACAGGTGGTAGTTTAGAGAAAATCTGTTTAAACATATATCATAATATTGAGCACTAACAATATAGGAAGGTATAACAATTTCAATTATTTGAAATAATATTCAATCAGTGTCTATAAAATAGTATTAAACAGATAAAACTCCCATAATCCAAAATTCTGCTACAAGAACAACTGTAATATAAAAATGATTGTACTTAATGTTATTATTTTGTTTCAAACAAACGGTCAACCTCAACAACTTTAGAAGGTATATTAATATTGTAAATTGTTTGCCCGGTATCCATCCACTGTCTTAAATAACCGTAGATTTTTAATTATTTTGGAACAACACAAAATCAAAGATTAATTTATGAATTTTTTACTGATCAATAATACCTATCACATAAATTATTGAGTTTTTAAATTAATGATATCTTTCAAATTTTAAAGAATCACTAACATGGAATAACAACCAATTAAAATATCTTTCAGAACATAACACTTTTGACTGATTTCAAATATTTCAATATTTCTCGAATAGTAAATCTATTTCGCGATGAATTGTAAGCACGGTGAGCACAAAATAATTAGTTAAGTCTTAAGTTTTCAGTTCACCGACCTGGACTTCGTCGTCTTTGCGGACGGGCATAGACTTTACGTTGTACTTGCTCCTCAGTTCTTTGGACAGAGGCGCCGACATGATGCGACGTCTGATGTGAGACGGAGCTGTGAAGTGTAATTTGCGGGACTTGCGTCTCGACGACGTTTTATAAATGTTGAACTTCATGTTTCGGCAGGTATCTGAAACGGAATGAATGAGACAGATGAGTATGAGAAGTCACGGTTTTCGTATCGCCAAAGTAACATTGACGATCCGTTCGATCGGTCAAATCAAAACCGCCACGATACTATCGAAGCGGTGACGACAGTTTCTTACGTCAAAGGCTTGTAAATATTACGATCGAAACGGATGAAAATGTTGTACTTACCAAACTCTGCAGCGGCACTCAAAATCACGTTCGAGCGAAAAGTAGTGTAATCAGATGTTACGCTTACGCACTACGCTGACTGAATTTAAGGTTGTAAACACAACGCATAAGACTGATGTTGGGAACGGTCGACACTCGACGCGATAACCGTGTTCGCCGGCTATCATTGGACGCTCGCTCGCCAAAGATGTTCGAAAAATGTCATAAATATTTTTTTAACTCTTCGCTGCAAGACTTATCTTTGTCTGCACCACAGAATAGATAAATGTCTGCACGTTGAGTTATAAATTATAATCACCGAACTATAGTCGAACTACATTAATAGAGCATTAGGTATTATTATTCATATGACAAAATACATATATTTTGTCATGATTATTCAATAGTATTACCCACGGGCCACGGACTAAGATAGATACCTTACTACAAATTCGCTAGACTAAACCGGTGTGAAAAATAATGCACCGGGATGTTTGGACCATATCGTTCACATGGTTCATTATCCCGGTGTAGGATAATGTGGGATAATTTTAGCCCGGTCTAGTTTAGCAAATTTCTAATTAGTTCGTGGTATTACCACAGAATATATCGAGGAATGTATTTTATTCTGTGGTATTACTTTATGACTAAATTTAGTTGTTAAAATTTATAAGTCCCCCAATAACATAATATTACACCACATAATATAATTTGAAATTTCGTATATTCTGTGATTAAACTTTATACATATTTATTATCTTATAGTATTTTCAAATCTACTGAGTAGTAACTTCAGTAGTTGTTTATTACGTGATTATGCTAACTATGCAACAGTTATTTTTGTGTATAAACCTATATATTATGACCAATGCTTATTAATTTTGCGTAAAATTATATATTTAATAAATAATTTTAAAAACATACTCATGACAGAAAATTCCCAATAAAAATATTTTGAAAAAAGTTATTACGTTCTAAATTAGTTTACTCAGAAAAATATTGATATTTTAAAAAATTCTAAAAAATAAACTACTTGACTTAGATAAATGTTTTTACCATTAAAAATGTGGAACAAATCTAGTTTAGCACCCCCTCGAATTTTTTGATTTTTTTTTTTTGAAACCTATGAAGTTCGACGAGTTTAGCACTATCGTTCTAAATTCGTTGAAATACCTATGTTTCCGAAAAAAATAATTTGTTATAAGAACGTTAAAATAGAGCGTTGCGCGCATGAGTAAAACATCGAAAATCGTGAACTTCGCAAGTCTAGAACTTCAAAACTAATCATTTCCGAAAATTTATTTTTGCACCATCGTTCTAAACTCGTCGAACTTCATAGGTTTCAAAAAAAAAAAATCGAAAATTCGAGGGGGTGCTAAACTAGATTTATGCCAAAAATGTTTTTGGAATCACATTTAAAAATTGGCTATTTTGAATTTTTCCAAAAAATTTAAACCGTCATTCTTCACGCCACTAAATAACATTATCTAACGGTAGAGGACAAGTGGAGTAGTTATAAAGGGAAGGGGGATGATAGGTATAGATGCCTCCATAGAATTCAAGTTAGATGAACCTATTACCTAATATGCAAACTATTAATTGTATATAGGTATTAGGCAGTGGCGTATTTACAGGGGGTCCTGGTCTCGAGAAAAAAATTTAAAAAGTCATAAATAACTTGGTACGTAGGTACCGAGAAAGAGAAAATTAATTTTATATTATGGGTTTTTAATGTTTCTATTATAAAAAAAAATATACAATATTTGTATAAATATTAAATAACTTGGGTTTAACTTTTGGGTTATTTTTGTCTAAAAAACTATTAATTTGTATTAATAAATCATATATAATAGTAGTAAAATATACATAATATAATATAAATAATATAATTATTACATCATTACTCGTATGTGTTTTTTTTATATTATAAACTTGTAGGTACTTAATATTTAGACCCCCCCCCCACAAAAAATTTGAAAATACGCCACTGGTATCAGGTATTAGATATTTACTATTTATAGACATGGCAATGCAAGTATATAATTTGTATACATAGATACATACCCATACTGTATGTAATATTGTTAATATGTTAATAATAATCACACAACTCGCTCAATTAATAATGTATTATTATGTACAGACTACAGAGTGAAGAGACAAGTTACAAGTGTTGAAGTGTACTGTTCTACTGTAGATTGTATCTACAACACAACTGTCACAACACTCACAACTACATATACATTTATATAGATTATAAGCTATAATAACTTTCAAAAGGGTTTTTTTCTGTCATAAAAGCATAAATCTAAAAATAAATTTCCTATTGGAAATTATAACTGATAAGCTGCGATAGACGTGTTATATATTATTATCAAAATAATATAAACGTCAATAAATAATAAATTATTTTGTTAGTTGTGATTAAATTGTGTCTTAATAATTTTAATAAGCTTCAAGTAAAATCGTTTAAAAACTGGGGGGGGGGGCTATGGATAAAACTGGGGGAGCTAAGCCCCCACCAAATTGCGCCTATGCCCATACATGCATCCGGATGCTTAGTATAGGCAGTATAGCTTGCATTCTTGCAAGCCACACAGTTTACGTTTAAGTATAACGGAAAGGTACCCAATTCGTATTTCGTTTAAAGTCACTTTTTAACACGGTCACACAGAAGAGAGTTTTTATTTATTTATTAATACAAAATAATATATCATAAGGATATTTTTATTGATATGCTATCGAAATAAATGTTACATGTTTGTGGAGAATATTATAATGATCACAACTTTCAACATTGAGAATTTGAGAAATATATAGCAATTTAAAATAATTCAAATCATACTATTCAGTGTATAAGTATGACGTATGTAAACTTATTTAACGCCGCAATAGACCTACAGTCTACAGAAATATTCAAGAAAAAAATTCAGTAAAATAATAAGATTAAAACATCAAATAGGTATGCAAACATTATAACAAAATACATGAGATATTGAGATTGGAAATTTCCGTCTATATACGAAGTAAAAAAATTTAATTTAATCAAAAGTCTTTTACCTACACGGCTACATAGATGTTCAATGTTCATAATATTAGTGTAATAAAGGTAGTTGTGTAATTTTCAGTAAACTACTATAAAAACGGAAACGGCCATGACAGGTGGGAAGACCGTAGGATGCACGTTTACGCTATACCTACCACACAAATTACACTCATTAAAAAAAAATCCGTTAATTTGCTTAAAAAAATAACTGTATGTTTACAACCACCTTCTGAAATATTTGATTATTACATTTTTAAATATAAGTCGACAATGGTCTTTTACGTATATATCCATAAAATAAAAACAAAGTTATAAAATAACCGGTATTGGATTGAACGACATTGATATAGGTGTATACTTAATTATGTAAAATTGTAAAACAGAGCATAGGTTAATTGATGCGCACTATATAATATGTGAGTTGATGTATGTGTTAATTGGTATAAAGAGTCAACATAAACTTACATAAACCTTTTTAATTTATTCAGTGACCTGATGATATTAGTTTTTATATTATTTTCTAGTAATTAACATAACTATGAATAGGAACATTTTATAGGTAAATTAATTATAAAAGTACATATATATATATATTGGATAACAAAGTTATATTCTTATAGAGTTGTTGTCTTTTTGATCTTAAATTATATCTTATTATATTTTAACAAATAACAGGCAATTAGAAGTACCTAATAACTATATAATGACTAACAAGTAATAATAGTAATAATATTATATAACAATAGGTACATTATTTGTTCCTGATATGCAGTAGGCAATGTTAGTAGTCTCAAATACGAATATAAGTAATATAGATAGTTTTAAGTATTAACTATTAAGTTTATAATACCATACCTATAGACTATAAAAAATATAATATAAAATACCGCTATATCATGTAAAGAACAATATTTTAAGTCTAAAACAATACTATAATTATACAAAATACAATTTAAATAACCAATAAAGATTAAGTTGATTTAGATACGAACTTCATTAAGCCTAAATCTTACACTTTAACAACAATATAATATGTATATGTGTATTTAATACCTAGTATGTATAGACTTAATTATATTTTATAACAAAATCTTAATACAAGACTATACTTTCAACAATCAGTTTCAGCGATCTGAGCATCCACTCGAGTGCCACTCGCTAAATCTAAAGCGGTCGCGACCACTTCTCCTTGACCACAAAATCCTATCTGTACTAACAGTTCTTTAGACAGTTGGACATCTTCGTTTCTCGTCAACTTCAACGAACCACACTTTGACACTCCGTCGTCCGTAACGAACTGGAAATAAGAAAACGAATAACAAATAATAATAAATTAATCATCGAATAACATTAAATTATTAAACTTCACACAATAGTCTCTTTTTATTATTTCTAAAACGATCTAAAACGACTAAAACGATGATATAATAATACTTGCATACCTTTGCAGATAGATTATGTACTAGGTATATATTGATTACGATCGAATCCTGCGAAGAATTCGCGGGAGTGTATTTTTTTATGACCGTCTCATTATCCCTTATACAATCGTTTTCTTCGATGAGGTAATCCAGCAAGTCTGTACACCAACGCTTGCCGTCTTGTATGACGAGTTTTTCTGAAATTACATTGTAGATATACAATATTGAATATTGTCATTTGTCAATAAACAATGTATAAGGTCCAAAGCACTGCAGGTGCATTGTAAAATTTAACCTGGTCAATAGCTTTTCGTAAATACATTGTTATTTATTAAGTATAGGTACTAATTATCAAATTTTCAAACTTTCAAATACTTATATATTTAAATATAAAGGTATATGTTATAAATATGCTTTAACATCGCGTGTCGTACTCTTCTGAGGATATACAAACGTCTTTTTCAAAATAGAACCCCCTTTTTCAGTTACTGTATGTTAAGCTGATGATATTTTTGAAAACGTTGATGTATCTTAATAAAAAAAAATGAGAAGTTTCTGCATATTATTATTAAACTTTAAGTAGGTCCCTACTAACTAGGGAAATGGATTTAATTAATATTAATTAATCAGACTATATACATAATCATTATAGCCCCCCCCCCATATCTTCTAAGCATATTAGTACTCCTATTATCATATAGACTATTGTTTTTAGTATTTTAAGTTTGGTAACACGGGAATTTTAAGTTTGGATTTTGATTTGGATGTATAAGTATGAAAAAAAATTTAAAAATCATCTGCAGCTTAAGAATTTACAGTAAAAAAATAACTCTGTACCGCCACAGGACATTCTTTAAATGGTAAAATAGTTCTAAGAATTTGAAAATGTATAGTCTTTAAGTTTAATAAAAATTCCAAAAATTAGAATTTCTTAACGGTTCATTACAAAGGGGAAAATGGGTTTGAGCATGTTTTGTGAATCACCATATTATGTACATTACAATTTACAATGGTCTGGACTCTAGAGAGTATGTATACGAGGGAAAACACGATTAGATGTACACGGCTTCAGCGTATTATGTATTGTGCATAATATGTTCATAATATAATTTTATTACACGACAAAAGATATATTATTTAATATTGTGAAAACTGTATAATCAAAATTTGCACAAAATCCCCTCGACAAATATCAAGACTCAATACAATTGATAATATATATTCTTACCGATAGGATGAGTGTTGTCGACGAATGGTTTAATTATGCCCACGGCGTAACTGTGTTTGGCTTTGTACGCCGGCGTATCGGACCTGTTCAAGTCGTACATGACGGCCCCGCGGAGTACGCTGACAAAAGCCATGTCGGGTAGGATTATTTTCAAACGGTCGCTAAAACGCTCGGTGATCTTTTCTTGGAGCCACAACGACTGAGCGTAACCTCCGACCAAAAACATGTGAGTGACTTTTTGGTCTTCGTTTACTATGTTGTTGATTTGCTATAAATATATACATATAACAGTATGATATCAAGTTTGCAGTAAAAAATGACGCGTGCGAATGTGCCGCAAATGTTGTACAATGACAAAAAGTGTGCTTACTTCCGAGATGCAAGCAAAACTTGGCAGAAAAAGCGGCTCGATGGCCAAATAGTGTAAAATGAAAACACCGTCCAGTTCGTTCCACACGATCGCGTCGGATCCGTAATCCCTCACGGCGTCGGATACCTTTGAACATATACGCATCATATAATATAACCACCGAGGACATTTACTTAAACGCCATAATATTATAAATGTCATGTGTTGTATACGAACGTCTTTGTCTGAATACTTCAAGTAGTGTTCGATAAACGCGTACGGAGGCCTTATAACTATAGGCGCTCTCACTTTGCTGGACACGGACTTTTTAGCTTCTTCAAACCTTTGTAGGAGTTCCATATAAGCCGCGGGTCGTTGAAGTTTAAAATCTGACATGAATCCAAAACCGAATAATGCGCACAGGAGCTTAACAAATTCTATATCTACACCTACAATACAACACAACGTTTACTCGATTATATATGTGTGCTGATTTGATGTAATAATTTATGAAAATATATTATAATATATAGGGTTGTTTTTTTTAAACGTAAAATATGTAATAGTACTTATAATAGCCAATGGGTTATAGGAAGTAGTAGCGGTTGACGGTTGTAGATACCTAATAGCAGTAATAGGAACCACGCTAAAATAATTTTGAAACAGCAAGATTTTGATACTACCTATTTACTATAGTAATTTACTTTCTTAAAAGCAAGTTAGGTTTATTTAAATAAGTATCGAATAACAAAAACAGAAGATGTATAGGTTTTGATTTTTTTTGTCTATATTACTTAGAGATCCACAGACGCCTGCTGAAGGTTTATGAAGTTTACTGATAGGCAGTCGGTTGAGAGTACGGCACACTTGATGAATTGTTACGTCTACTGTACCACCGCCACAATTAACAACTAAATAGTTACATCCTGAAGTCAAGAAAAACAAAACAACACGGTTATTATTAACTGGAATTTCTTATATTTTTTAATCAGTTTGAAATCATTTCCAAGTTAATAAACAATTCAAATTTCTAGCGAATTACATTATTCATTATTTTATTACCTTCGCCAATTTCGTTCAAAACACAATAGTCAGTTTCGTAGGTATCCTGAAAGCTAATATTAGAAAGAACTTTGGTATTTTTCAGCCGTGCGCTGCGACAATGTACAGCTGCTGCTTCAGGCTCCAAAATTATAGTCACGGCTTCTGGATTTTCCAAACTACCCAACCCCGCCTGAAAAACAATTAGATTATTAAAGTGCCTACCTACATATTGTTAATTAAAATGCATTTATCAGTAATAAATAGGTGACTTTTATTAATAATAAATAGGTTACTAGAAAGTTATATGTTCTTGCAAACCTCGATTGCGATTTCTTTCATCAATTGCTTGGTAGTCTTATTCCAAATAGCCGGGACGGTTAGTATCCATGAAATTGAATCCAGACTCAAAGCTTCGGAACACCGTTCAGTGAGTTCTTCTAAAATTAAATATCTAAGATGTCGCAAAGCCTCGGTCAATATCCGTGTGGCCGGAAGGGACACGCTGTTGGCTGCCATTATATGAGTATCTTTAGAGATTACCTGGAAATAATTTCAATTTTACACTAAATACGCTTCAATAGGGTACCTATAAACGAAACACCGTACGATTTCACTCACGTCTTTATTGTACAAAAACATTTTGAACTTATCAAAGTAGTACCACTTGTGCGCTTCCTCCGGGTGCATATCGTGGAAATAATCTCGGGCTGCCGTTCCAAATGAATGAAAATTGAAATCTGGTGACAACAGCAGAGCCGTGGGTATTTTTTGACCATCTACTATCGTATCGCTTTCGTCTAAATGTAAGAACAACGAGTCACAATCTATACCGTTTAACTCATAACTTATTTAACTTATACATTTAATGCAATAATAAATATGGATATCGTTTGATGTGCGTATTACACTGTAACATTAATCTATATCTCTATGTTGGCCATTAAAGAGTGGCTCCGTATGTATATATAAATAAATAAAAGCCCAAAGAAAAAGAGGAAAACAATAGAAAACAAATTTACTTTACTCAACGTATTAACTTTTTTCAAAAAAAATTTTTTTTGGACATAAGTACCTAAACCTTGATTAATTTATTATCCATTTAATTTTCATAATTTTCATCCGTCTGGGATTTCTGTTACACCCGGTATAGCTGGAAGGCAATTCGTATAAAACTATTAACCTTTTTGATTTCAGGAGGCAACTATATTATAGTTTAAACCCCCATGCCATCACCGAGGCTACAATATAACGTTTACTTACAATAATTATATTATGATAATATGATAGGTTCTATATATGTGTATTATTATAGTTACAGTCGGGTTTCCTCATGACAGTGATTCTGCCGGACCGTCTGAACGAATACGCGTAACCGGTGTACGTCGTACCGATGTCGATGGCCACCACGATACCGTCTTCGGGCGATTCGTCCAGCACCTGGAGCTCGGTGGTGTGACATTGGTCACGGTTGACGTATACTTCTTCGACCAGGTTGTAAGTTTCGTTCAACGGCACAGGGCTACAGCAGTTAATGTTGGACTTGACGGCTACCGGTGCGGCGGCGGTGGTAAAACTGCTCATCGCGGTCGTACACTCATCTCCGTCCGGTTGTCGGAAACACTGCTGTTCCAGCGACAACGATATCAACCTACAGCGTCGTCAGACGATTTTAAACATAATATTATAAAGCTGGTAGATACAAGTGATACGAGGGCGCTATTTGAGTTTGATTTAATAGAGGTGCGAGACTCGTTTTTTTAATCGTCAATCCACTTTTTCTTCTTCGTAGTAACTATATATAGTTATTTTATGTATATATAATATGCAGGGGTTATAAAGGGATATTGTACATATATTAAATATTTTCATGAACTAAAAAAAATTAGAAAGTTGTAAGTTGGATTCTAGTTTTTTCGTGCATATTATACCAATTATTTACCAATATAATATAGGTACATATAAATAATAAATATTCATTACCTCCTATTACTATATATAGGTATACCGTATACGTATTATGATATGCTTAATATACTATACCTAATGTTATGCGTTGGCCATCGGCGTGTTTATAATATTTATGGCTGGCCAATAAATGCAGAAAAAAAGTACAGCCGCGGCCAATCCACAAATAGCGCCCCTGAAGCGGCTGCAGGTACGTTTCAAATACATCGTTTTTGGTTAACGAGACGCATTAATAATAATTATAATTCTGTGACTTGGTGTATGAAGAGTCACATTTATACAAATTTGAGATTATTTGACCAATATCAATTGTTTATGTTATTTGTGTTATAACGGCCAATGCTCTGATAGTCTGATGCAGTATGAGTGTATAGCTAACTATTACACCATAATATATTGCCAGTTTAGACATTGCCTAATCGATAGAAGTACCTATATATCATTAAATTAAGATTGGAAAATAAATGTTGCCATCAAAATTCTAAAACTTCAACGCAAAATACATAAATGTTACCTAGTTTTTTTTTTAATTGGCCTATTTCAAAATTAAATTTCCCAACAACGTTCTTTTTTGTCATTGGCCTTTCTCGCTCCAATCCAAGGAATTACAATAAATTAGGTATAATCACGTGGTTTTGTACCTGTTCAGAGTCGTATTTATCGAGTTGGCGACGTCGTCCTCGTCGTACTCGGTCGGGATGCCAGAGTCGAGCGAGTTGTAGCGCAATGCGCACTCGATGTCGTCCAGCCTGTATTCTGGTTCCTCTTCCACGCAACCTAAGACTGATAGCACAATTTTACCACCATGGCACCATGACCTTAGCTCGCAGTGAGTTTATCGAGTGCGGAACGCGATAAACGTTTCTCGCGCGAACATTTAAACGACACACACACGTGCCAGCAGTGCAGGTATTATAGTCACACAGTCACACGTCCGCGAGCGTCTATATTAAAGTATAATAATATGATTTTTAAATAATATATTACAATATACCTTGTTGAAATTTCTGGATGTTGTTGTGTCTGAACAGCAGTATCTCTTGTTCGAGACTAGACAGCGGATCGTCAACGAACACTCGTCCCCTTCTGCGTTCGTGGTACGACGTGTCGGCTGCTGCAAAGTTCATCATGGCTGGCGGCTCTGCGGCGGCCGGAGTAAAAACAAATCACATCAAATCAATTGAATGGGAAGAAAGTGTGCCGGGTGTGTAATTACATCGCGGTCGTGACCAACCACGCGGAACGCTGCTGCTGCAGCGGTTAACAGCAACAATACAATAATATACTTATCAAAAGAAAAACTAACTGCGGTGAAAAAAAATTACGGATGCATAATGAGACTTTGAAATCGTTAACGATTTTTAAACTATTCTTATGATAGATAATAGCCATATAGAAATAGGTGTTTTCTTCGCGTTCCGCGTGGGCGGAGCACCACGCCGTTATAATTATTGTCGTATATACCTATCTATATACGTGTATACCTAATATTATGGTAGGGACATATAGACATATATTATTAGAAACCTATAGGTAGGTACAGCCTTACTGGTAGAATAATACAATAACAGAACACGACAATAGCGACGGTCAACAATAAATAATTCCACATAATATTATATGTATACCTATAGTCTACAATAATATATATTTTATGAGTAAATGTTTTATAGCTGGCAGTCATTATAAAAGCATTATGGGAATAATATGTATTATTATACATCATATATATACAATTGATGCGTACAGTCAAACAGCAGAACTCCAGAAGTCGTGATTTGGTACTTTCTGTTTACATTATCAACACTTCACGAACACAGAGACAATAAACCAACTGCAGTATGTGCACAGGGCCGTAAAGTAAAAGCAAATAAACTATTTATGATGCGCGTGCTTTTGTGTATACCTATGGGTATAGTCATATAAAATGTATTAGACTAAAATAGGAAGTCTCGATGAACATTGATAAATAGAACGTTGGCGTTATTTTTTAAGATTATAATACCTACGACATCGCAATATTAATTATGAATTGAACATTTATAAGAATCAACTACAAATAACTACAATATTACGACATACGATTTATTTGTTATGACGTAATAATTATATCATACTAGTACCAGCTAATGTTATATTATACACCTGAGGAGTAAACTGTATTTTATTGTAAGGCTAACAAATAATAGTCTTACTAGGATAGTAAAAAAAAAAAATCATGCTAGGCCCTAGGCTACTTGTTAGTAAAGTAAGTACTTCCCTATTTATTACAATTATTATAGAATGATAATTATTACTTTCCAAAAATTATTTTTAATGAATAATTCGTTTCTCGATGTTATAAATATCATGTCAAAATATATTAATACAAAAAAATAGTGTGGAAAGCGTCACGAATAATTAAAAACAATTGTTTCAAATTTTAAATTTTTTTGTTGCACAAATAATCTGTCCATAAATATTTAATTATAAAATGTATAATATTTAATATACCTATCAAAAAATTAATTCGTTTAATGATGTATTGATGTGTGAAAAAAAAACATGTTTCACGGAATGAAGAGGTTAATATGATATACATCAGAATATCAGATATCTTATGGGAGGAAGTAAAGAACAGATTGATTTAAAATGTAGTAATTATCAAGTATCAAGTATCAACTATAGGTAATTATATTTGACTTGGTACCTATTATCTAACGTCAAGCACTACATAATAACTAACTGATAACAAGTAGGAAGTAGGTACTAAGTATTTAAAATAATAGGTACATATTTTTGTTATGTACCTAATTTAAAGTTATATCAGTGTATACTGTTACTGTGTGCTTTTCATTGTATATAAAATACAAAATTATACCTAATTAATATTATAAAGACAAATTATTATACAAATGCTTGCATTATAGTTATCGACCTACTTTCTGGTATTATATGATAGCAATAAATTAAAAGTAAGATTGAATCACGTATTAGCATATTGGTAACTACATGATATATATAGGTACTTTACCTATAGCTGTAGATAATATATTATAATATTATGTACGATACCATGTACCATATATTTGATAACACATTTAGTGAGACTATTTATATAATATTTCGTTTTAGTGTTAATATGTGCTATAATTAATTAAAAGTACCTACTACCTACCTAATATCTAATAATTTAATTGTGTTGTAATCAGTAGGCAATGAGTATAATTACTAATTACCTAATATCTATTTAGAGTCATTTTTAAATAAGTACAGTGGCTGGCGTACGCAAGATTATTCAATGTGGGGGGGAGGGGGGCTTGAAAATAAATTACCGATTTTTTTAGAAAATTTGATATGCAAGTACAATGTTTTTTGCAAAAATGATTTCATTCTGATAAGACGTTTTTTAATTTCCATCTTGCTTACTATGTTGACGACAGTTAATAAAATAGTATAATTAATTGCTGAAAAGTTTGATCCCTTTAAAGTATTGGTACTTTATTACTATTCCTACTAGGTATATTATAATGTGTTGATTTGTATTATCAATCAATATAGAATCATAGACCAATCGGTCAGAATTCTATATGTGTGAATTTTTTACAAGAAGTTTTTTGGTTTCAAATAAATATAGGTAGGTAAACACTATGTAAGTGATAGGTAACTAAGGAAAATCAACAATAGATTCGCCTCACTCCATTTGGGATCTATAATAGGAACCAAACCAATTCCTTATGAATAATTTGCATAAAAAAATACATACCTATTTTTCTTTTCTAGGTATCTACGAACATTATCGCCATTTATCAACGCCATTATGACTTATTGTTAGAGTATTTGAAAATATTTAGATACCTACCTAGGACCTAGATAATATATTATTATCTACTTTTATACCTAGTTAAGGTTAGTTTTACTTATTAGATACTTATAAGATATAATATGATGATTAAACAATAAATATAAGAAAAATTAATTTCTAAAATTAGTTGATGTGAGTATGTGACCCACTGACTTGGTAGTTCAGTAGTTGGTATTGTTGGTAGCTAGTAGCCAGTAAGTACTTATCTAGTTTGTTGGTAACTCATAATCATAATCCATCATTAGTGTTTACATTAAACAATTAACACGTTACACATATAAATATTATATATCATTCAACCTTGATATGGTTGTTAACGTAACACTTTTTGACAATAGGTCAGAGTATTCATCATTCAATACACACAATGCCTATATGAGTCTCAGATACAGTACTGTTATTCATATTCTATTCATATTTATTTTCTTTGTAATATTAAAAAATAATTCTACCGCGTATCCATGCTGTGTTTTCGTATGTAGCTTATAATCAATACATTAATTTTAAATAGTTACAACTTTACAAGGTGTATCGTTTATATAATGTAGACATGTAGTACCTATATTCATTGAGTATTTATTCAATTTTACTCAATAGTCAATACTAAATGACTTACAGCAAATGCACTTTCCCAACCCCCCCACAATTTTCAATTTTTTTTTTTAAAACGACTCATTTTTTATGCTTAAAACGATGGTGTACATTTTGTTTACCGGAAACTATTATTTTAGAAGTTACAGCCTTCTGAAGTTAATGGTTTTACGTTTATGTGCTTGCGCGCAACGCTATTTGACCACGCATTATGACTTGAGTCATTATAACAAATTTTAATTTTTTTTTTTACGTATTCAAACTAGTTATGAGACCTATTTAAGATCAATGGTGCAATCAGAATTTGTCAGTCGGACTTAGTTTCGAAGTACCTACCTAATTGTTTTTTAAAATTTGCTATTTTGTGTTTTTTACGCATACCCATGACGCTATAATTAAAGTTCAAGAGCAAGTTAGAGTATGAAAACTGACAAGTATAGTTGCTCTCTTTGCCTGCCAACTCTGGTCGTCAAACTCCATGGTCCTACGGACCTCTCGTTGGATGGGGCTAAAATAGCAAACCCTGGGAGGAGGGGGAGGGAGGGGCGAAGTATTACCTATCTAGAGCCTATATAGCCCATTTGGTCCCTGTTTTTACTAAACGGCTCTCGTAATCTCGTATATAACGAATACAACATCAATTCTCAAACGGCTCCCCGTTTTTAGCAACACAAAATCCTTCCCACTTCATGCAGACTTAGGACTGTCCCATGCAAATGAGCCGTGGTTAAGAATATATTGATAAATTAAAATTAGATTAAAATCAAAAAATAATATAAATCATAAATGTATGTTCTCGTTGAAACATAGCGTTGTCGGAATTCACACTTTAAGTCTAAAACAGGTAAGTTTTTAAGTACGTTAGTTTTGTATAATATTCAAGTTAAAAACGCCTCGTATAGCCCACCACACACTATTGTTTATAGATTTAGATTTTTTGTTGTCTAACACCGGATATATTTAGGAATTTAGGAATTTATAGGGATTGTAAATTTCAACTGCTATATCCATATAAAAAAACCATTTTGCCAGAGAAAAATAAATATTTTTGCAATATACTGAAGTATA
This sequence comes from Nasonovia ribisnigri, assembly GCA_027563435.1. Lineage (NCBI taxonomy): Eukaryota > Metazoa > Arthropoda > Insecta > Hemiptera > Aphididae > Nasonovia > Nasonovia ribisnigri. The sequence goes on from JANEHU010001750.1 coordinate 158,527, forward strand.
AAGTTTAATTTTAACTATAAATAGTAAACAATAATACATATATTATGGAAGTAGCCTATTATTAAATTTCTAAAAAAAAAAAAATTATCTTCAAAATATAGATATGTAACTGTATAAAGCACATAAGCCTATGTGAATGCGATAACAGTTAATGAACGAATAACAGTATTTAATAATGTAAGTAAAAAGTATGTGCATAGATAGTGCATGTACCTACTTTATTTTGTCAGTACTATATTATTATATTATTGTGGCATCCTATATATTATACCTAAATGTATAATAGTACATAATTTAGACGTATAATATACTGCAGTCTGTATAGTTATTAGATAGTTGGAAAATATCAGGAAAAAAAATTATGTTACTAAAATATTGTAATAACCATAAAATTACTATTAATAATTATAATTCTATATAGAAAATATAACTTTGACTTACCTCTACGATCGTGTATTTGGTACACCGCAGCTTCCGGTTCGATTGCATAGGCAAATTCGCTCTTTTTAGAGTTCGTAAACATTTATAGATTTATTTGGCACAGACATAAAACAAAGAATATGAAGTGTTCACTATTGTAACAATGTTTTAATACTAAACGAATAACGTATGAATACGTCAGTCATGAAAATCTCTGGACCGTGCCGCGGAGTCTTCACAGTCCAGCAACATGATAAATGGTAATTATATATACAAAATAGGAGGAAAAAACCTAATTTTTATTTGGACGGAGTCACGGAGAAAGAGAAAGGACTATATTATAGTGAATATAATGTAGAGAATAAGAGAATATATATTAGGGTCAAGAAGCTAAACGCTAATTAAATTGCTGCCCTTAATTTGTTTCCAAACAACTCGATCATCTATTGTACGTGTTTTTAGTATTTGAAGAATTTTTTTTTTTTATTACCATAAAATCAGTCATCCGTTACTGTTCTATAGTTAATAGTATGCTCTATTGACCCACTGTATACATAATAAAAAATAGTGGTCAGTCGGCTGGCTTTAGATGAATTACGTTTAATAGATAATTGAAATACAGGATTCAAAATAAAGAATAGCATATTTTTTTAACTCGAGACAGTGAGAAATGAGAATTGAGAACTGTATAAGTCTAATCATAAACAATTTATAAATGCATACAAATTTAAAATAATAATTATTATAATTTGCAATATATAGGTATACCTATATATTATATATATTTATTATACCTATATAATATATATAAATAGCAATAATTCTTATACCTATAATCATATTTTACTCATAAGAACATTTACGCGATAATATCGAACTTAATAACTAAATACATTTTTTTGTATATTCTAAATAGGTTGAGTTCTTACATTGTATATTCTTGGGAGTGGAGACAACGTAATAATGATCATACGGCTTACAAATAAAAATGATTACTCAATTAACTTAGTATACATATATATACGCTTGAACGAAATGGCAGGCTTGTTGTACAACTGTAAAAAAAAATAATGAGGATACAACAATAATTGTGATGTCTAATCAGAGTTATATAAAATAGATCAGTAAGATTAAAATACGTAAACTTCTAAAAAATTAAGATATATTTTTGTAGTAGTAAAAAAATCTTTGTTTGTTAATGTTTTAAACTCAATTGTTTATAAAAATAAAAGCATTTTTAATTCAAACGGATTCATGATAAAAAAAAATAATGAAGATAGAACAATAATTGTGATGTTTAATCAGAGTTATATAAAATAGATCAGTAAGATTAAAATACGTTAACTTCTAAAAAATTAAGATATATTTTTGTACTAGTAAAAAAATCTTTGTTTGTCAATGTTTTAAACTCAATTGTTTATAAAAATTAAAGCATTTTTAGTTCAAACGGGTTCATACTTACATAAGACGTAACATTAGGGCCAATGATGATGAAGAATTAAAAAAAAAGTGAAGTTAACCTAAGAAGTACCATTTAGATGGTATATAGCCGTATAGGTACCTACTGTTGCAATGTTGAACATGTAAATAATGTTTAACGGTATGTATAGTTACAGTAGGTACTATTATAGAATGTACACGGTCGGGTGTAGCTCTTTAGTAACCACTCTTGGTTCGGTCGTTAACCCAGAAGATAATATTATGATGGTATACCTACGACCGTTGGTGGTCTCGCCAACCGAAAACGCACGGTACGGTCACCAAAATATACACTATAATATCGTCAACAACAAAATTGTTGTGCGTCAAATGTTGTACCGGGAAGCAGCACGAATAGCGCGATTAAAACTTATAAGTATAAAACAGCGTCGTCCTTTCTATGGCCACGAGTGACACTCAACGGGAATCGAAAGCGGTGAGCCATATAGAGGTATTGCGCACGAGTGCAGCAAAAGGTTCATGTGCTGCATCTGCAACATTTTTTCGGCGGATTGATGGTGGGCCGCGTTGGTGCAAGTCATAGCCGCTTGAAGGGTCGTATACCAGCTGGTACGTAAAGTCAAAATTACAAATTATATTATTATAGCCACTGCAGATTATTATATTCAGCGACTGTAGTAACATTAACACAGTAGTCTACGTGCAATGTATCATATTATATACAATTCATAATTTCGGATGTTTTTAATGTATTCAGCCGATTGTAAAAGAATGTACCTACCACTTTATTCTGTATACCGCATGTATATAAATATATGATTTAAGTCTGCTCACGCCCCTGCAGTGAGCCAACGAAGGCTCTGAATACAATACAGACGAATGCGAAATTGAATTCTAACTTTGAATCTTATAACCTAACCCTATGACACCGAGGGTAAATATCATTATATACTGTGTAACAATGTTTTACATTTATGTATATTTGAATAACATCAGATAGGTACCTCAAGTGTCCATCGTAAATCTCAAAATCCCTGTTTCAGCACATCCCCGGGTTGCGCCTACCGAGTCCAATTGTGATTCTAAACCATCCTCTCACCTCTCTTTTTTTTTTTTTTGGTTTCCTCGGCAATTAATAATTATTATGAAACACTCGGTAATATTTAAATCGTTTTTTTTTAATATAATAGAGAAGTTTTATTATTTATAATTTTTGATTTTTCTTAAATGTTTTATAAATAATTACAAATTGCCCATAACATAAGACGTCATTGTACATTTGTCATTTTTTACAATTAAGTCTTTGAAATATTTATTTTTAAATTCCAAAACTAAATTTGCTAGGAAAATATATTAATCTAAATATATATATATATATTAATGTCGAGGTTAAAATTGTGATTCAATATTATCATGGCTTATTTCATATGTCACTAACAGAAAACAGATTGTCAAAGTTAAAAACTTTATTTCGTATCCTTTTAATATTCCATCTGGAGTTCCACAAGGTTCTCATTTAGTAATTTAGCTCTTTTACTGTTTATATTATTTATTAATGATTTACATTTAAAAATGACTCTGAAAACTGCTATTTGCTGATGATATGAAATTATTTTGAGTAATAGTCATCCTCAGATTCTGTTTTGATACAAAACGACTAAAATCGCTAATCAATTTGGTACCTATAAAAAAAAAACAAATAAATAATTGATAAATGTAAAGTAATGTCATTTTTCATGTCTCGTAATCCAGTTATACATTATTATTTATTTATAGATAATATTTAACTTAATTGGGTGGTTGAAATTTGATAATCTAGATTAAGGTATCACGTTTAGTTCTAATTTTACTTTCAATATTTCAATAAACATTATCTTACTATAATACTATGTCTAAAAAATCGTCATCTATATTAGAATTCATTAGTAAGACATGTAAGGATTTTAGTATTTTACTAACCCCTCTACTCTTAAGACATTATATTTTTCCCTTGTACGTAGGTACGTTCTATTCTAGAATATAATTCGATTATTTGGTCGCCCTCTGTAAATATCTTATGTCTTGAAGCTGTACAAAATCTCTTCCTTCGCTTTATATCGTAAAATTGCAATATCCTGAATCAACGACATACACCACAGAAATCATTATTAGACACTTTAAAAATGAATAATCTCGCAATCAGGAGAAATTTAATTGATATTTAAAGCGGTTAATGGTTCCATTAATTCTAGTGAATTACTTAATTATTCAAATTTCTATGTCCCACAATGTCAAACTAGATCTACAAATACTTTTTATACGCAACAACATAGAACTAATTATTTAATAAATGACCCTATTAATAGAATGATGAGGTTGGCTAATGATACACAGGTAGGTAGATTTAATTAATTTTAACTCTATTGAGTCTTTTTATGATTATTTTATTAATTATTACGTGTGAATTGTGTATTAATATTAAACCCTATATATATATTTAATTACTTTTGCTTATACTTAATTAATTATATGCTATTTTATGTACCTATTTATTAATCTCACTCTGGTTAAATGTTATAATATTATCTGTATTTTTTCTTTTTCTTTCTACCTGATTAATTGATTTTGCTATTATGTTTTGATTCAAAGCTGTTATTGAGCTTCACCTATTTGAAAAAATAAATAAATAACGGAATTTTTAGTCCTAACCTTACCAACTATAGTTTTTATTACCTATAGGTTTTTTAACCTTATCTGATCACGCCCAATAGTAGATTATTGTAGACAGCTTTTTATCAAATATTTATTATGGACGCCTGCAATATCGACCATTCACTGAATTGGTTGATGTTTGGGTTGAATTGAGCTGAAATTGTTTTCAACCTTTTGGCTACAATTGATGGTCTAAATCTAAACTCTAAGGTAAACATGAATAGAATGCATAAAGTAAAAATTAAATTAAATTTATTACAATTCAATATTACATGTAGTGAGACAATTAGAAGAATTGAAGCCAGAACTGCAGTTACTACATAATAATTATTTTTCTTGAGCCATTAACAGAGGGTATAGAAACTTACCCATCCTAGTTCATAGTAGTAGTAGTAAACCAGCACATCAAAGTTTTGACCATTTTTATGATTCTAACCATATTATGGTTCCTGATGGTCCAAGAGCTCCTGTAAGACATTAGGCTAATTATTTTAGAATCTACTAAAATTATAATAAAAAAAGCACCTAAATTAACAAAACATTTAATTTATTCTTTTTAAAAACTACATTTCATTATTATGAGGGTTTTTAATTTGTTCAACATTCTTAAAAATAAACAAAGTGTATTATATAGCTTATAATATATATGTAAGATTATCATCTAGGCAATGTCATAGGCATTTTATTATATTTAAATTTTAAAGCAAGTTATGGGTGTTTTAAAATTGTAAATTGTGTGTACATATTGTAGTACTCATAGCTCACTTTAAAATTAAAATACAATAAAAAGCCTATGACACTGCCTAGATAATAATCATACTATCAAAATCTTAGTATTTTAGGTTTAATATTATTATTATTATTTCTTTATTGATGGAAAAAACTTAAATTACAAAAAAATGTCTATATAGGTGTATAAAATGTGTAGTATATAAAAATTACAATAACAACTATAGCTAGAAAAAATTATAATACAAATGCACTTTCCATAAATACAACAAAATAAACAAATCGTACATAATAATTGTATAACCGTAATTAATCATGAACTAAAATTAACTTCTATAGTATTTTCTATTGTCATTATAGTTGTGCCAGCGATGTACATAAGTCTTAGAAACATTATTAATTTAAAAAAACTGTCTTGATTTCTAGTACATTTAGTGTTAATTTGAAAATGTATTCATTCCTAAAAATAAGGGCAATTTATTGACTTTTTTAATACATTTTTTTATGTATTATATTGTACTTTTAAAAGCTTTTACAGAACTTGTGATGAATTGTTAATTTCAGAAATAGACGGGAATCTTTGTAGGCAAGTAAACAATCATTGAGGTTTCCAAATAACATTATTATTTTCTGACTGTTTTTTTGGAATATCATTTTTTTTTATTTTCAGATTACTCAAAGACTAGATTTATATGCAGATTCACTGGCCGAAATTGTTAACTATAAACAATTGTATTCACTTAATAAAAGAATTGCAATAGCCAATAAATATTATATCATTCTAACACAAAATTCTATATCACATTGTTCTACATATTATTTTGTCGGTCTACTCAGCTTGTAGTACATTGCCATTTTTTATTTTGAATATTTTAAGCATACTACATATTATAATATATAGCACTTAATTGTTAATATATATGGGCTCTGTGTGATGTAATTACACTTTTAAAACATAATATAGTAGTAACTGTTGTTTTTGAGTTTCAATATACATCTCCTAATCAAGTCCCCACCTATGAAAATGTCACTTATGGACATGGCATATTAGGCCGGAACACTGTATAGAATACAGTTACCATTATACAGTCATACAACAATGTCGGTCTATGCTTTAACGTGTTTGCTCTTTATAATTGGTGAATGTTTAGCATATTATAACAGCCAATGGATGCCAAGTTTTTACTTGGGTACTTATCCTGAAAGGTTCCATACATTGAGAATGTCACGGGGATCATGTATTGTTTCTTTGAACTCTTTTAGAAGCAAACATTATAATGTAGAAATACCTTTAACCAATGGATCGACGCCAGCTGGGTTTTGTGCGATACTGTTAAATAGCATGGAGAATTCAAGTCTAGCCATATCAATAGAACAAGGATTGACGGATGTAAACAACAGTTTAATGAATCAAAGCATCAGGCTATTTAGAGTTAAGAATGGAAATTTGAACCTTATCCAAGAGTAAGGCATCATTCATCACATTAATAACTATGTTTGTGTTTAATTTAATCATAATGTTTCAGTGTCTGTGGATCAACTGATGTCCCTGGTTTAACATTAGCCGAATCAAATACTGCTATACTTCTTATAAAAGCAGACCAAAGTATTAATTTTTCATTAAGTGTGTACACTTATCAGTCTCCAAATATTAACATGTGAATAGACTATTTATGATAAAAATATCTTTTTAAGCAAAAATTTATTTTGTATTTTATAATTTTAATACTATATGAAAATAATATATTATGTCAAATACTATGTATAATAAATAATTATTTATAGTTCAATAATATGTTGTTTTTATTTAAATAAAAAAAATATTTAAAATTGAAATCAATAGATTATTATCATTGATTTTGTAATATTTTACAAAAAGATTTGTAGATCTTGTAAAAACTGGTATAATATAGTTAGTATTGCCAAATTGATACTTAGTTTTATTAAAAATGAAGTGTCAAAGAAAAAATATACACTTAATACAATTTAAAAATCCAAATAATAAATGGTGTTTTTTTTCTAACTATGCCAAGTACAAAATATATTCTATCAGTTGATATGCATAAATTAATAGGTATATAATTATTAATTATTAAACAAAATTGTTTCAATAAATACAATTTTAAATATATTAGATTAATTTGCTCATAAAAAATGTAGTATTGAAAATTAAGTCCAAGATTTGTTTCTTTAATTTTTTGTATCAAAAGAAATTAATGAAGAATTTTACTTTGAATTTTTTTATGATGGTTAAGCTTTACATTGACCATTGTTATAATGTAAAGCAGTAATTTCAATTCAATCTATTTGTCTAACATATAGATAAACGGGATTCCAATAAATCAAAATAGTGAAATCAATTAACTGATTTACGATAACATAAACTTTTTTTATGTGTTTCCCAAACATACTTTCCTCGTAAATTACAATACATTACTATTAAAACTTGTGAAACACCTTTAATTTTATACATTTTGTACTCCTCAATAACAAATACTTTTAGGTCGGAATATAAACATTTGTTACATTCTAAACAAACATTAAACTATATATAACAAAGTTGTATTTTTTAATAAAATAATATGAACATACTACAAGCACTTAAAGGTACTATATGCAAATAAGATAATTATTTATAATATACTAAAAAGAAAAATTATATCATATGGGAAGAAATATTATCCAGTGATAAAAACGATGTGTCTTCTCTTAATTTAGTTTAGTAGGTATCTACAGTATTTTCTTTTGAGTTTGCATTAAAGTGTTTGATGAAATTTGTACTATATTTTTAAGTAACATTTTTTTAATTTGTATTGGCAGGCTTTAACGGATTAACAATTTAAATTTTTAATTTAATGAGGAGTATTCTATACATACTATAATAGTATAATGTATTATATTCTATAGTCAATGGTAGTACTTATCATATTAAGGAAAGCAATTAACTAGAATAATTGTATAATACAAATTTGGGATGGTTTTGTACAACCACAAATTTTAAACGTATATGCTCATATAGTTCTTTGTAAATATATTTTTTAAATCACTTTAATTTATTCCCACATAGTTATATCTTAAGTAATATTGGTATAAAAAAAAGTTTTTACAGCACAACCTTGTAAGAGGTACTGTTTTAAAGATTAAATAAATTACACCAAGGAGTGAAGAAGTATTGGAAATTATGCGTCCATAAAACTTTAAATGATAACTTTTAAAAATATACCTTACATTTAAAGACTTATACATTTCATCATATCAAATTAGTCAAAATAAATAAAAAAACATTCAGAGAAAGTGAAAACAGCAGTTGAATAAAAACAAATGTATACAGTCAAACATAAATACATTTTACATGATTATTTAATTAGGTATGTTAATTAACCCTCATATTTTCAATAGATAGTAGGCACTACCCATATAAGTTATAACTTTATTACATTAGTTTGTGTTATAAATAATATATTGTTTAACTTTCACTATTCAGTTTCACAGTACGTGGTTACAGCTTAACATTTAATATTACTTATTTTATTTTATAATTGATACAAAAATGATATTCTTAAATGAAAAAATATATTTTATTAAAATTGTTATTATATTCTTTAACTTTTATAACAATAGTATGCAATTAAATTTCAAATATCCAGAAAGTCATATACAGTTAACTCCTTGTCATTCAACATATACAATATATTCAGGGAATTATGTGTTAGACTATGATTCAAAAGTAACTGCGAATTATCATAGTAAGTATTATAACCATTATACAACTTATTAATATTAACAAGTACAATGTACAAAATATAATCTGTTTATTTTCTAGAAGATTGCACTTTTTTAATAGAAGGTCCACCAGGAACACAAATGCAAGTAAACGCAACTATTTCAATAATTAATAAAACAAATAAAGATGACTGTATGGACTGGATAAAGTTATACGATTTCTATAGTAATACAACATTAGTACCTTTAGGAGAGTAAGTGAAATTAGTACAGTTGGAAAATACAATACTAATAATTAATTTAATGATGTCATTATTTGTATTTTAACAGATATTGTGAATCAAAAAATCAAACCAACTTATTAACATTTTCAAACATAATGTACGTTGTTATTAATATTTCACCAGACGATTTATTCCAATTAAGTATAATTACTTAAGTTTGAGAAATTCTTACAAATAATAGAATTAAATAATATTTTTTAATTATTTATTATTTTTTAAATTACTACATTATTGTAATACAGTTCAAAGAACTAAATTTTATTATCAATTATAGTAAAAAAATTATGTAATATGAATATATTCAATGATTAAGTTTCATATTATTCTAATTAATTTAGTGTTAATTATGATGTAACAGTATTGTGCAAACACTTCACCCCCCATGTGGCAATACATTCTTTTCATGACATGGGGCTATCCTATGTACATTTTTATGAGAAGTACTATAAAATAAAAACAATAAAATGCATTTTTTAGTAAAATATTTTGCTTTTTATATTGGTCGTTGCTCCTTAGTATTGCTTAATGTTGTAGAGCCTCGGTTTATTAGCAATAATACCGCAAGTAAGAATTTAATTTAATTATATTATAGTATAATAATTATAGCCTATAAATTAATTGTTATAATTTACAAATATTTGTAAATATTATAAGGTTAAGCTTTATCTTATACAACATTTACATTTTTTCTTAGTTGTTTTTCAAGTTGCTGATGATTTACGATGTTTTAACTATTAAATATTGCCTATACTATTTTTGTTGAACAATACTTCACTTATGGTCATATTCAATAAAATTAATTAGGTTTTAAAAGTTTTGATTTGGATTTACCTAATTTTTATTTTTAGTTAATGGCATTTCAGCTTAAAATAGCAGATATAATAATCATCTACTGTTATAATATTATTAAATTAGAAAATTCTGATATCATAGGTTTTATAACTTAAATATGCAAGATGAAAACATTGATGTAGTGTTGAACTAAATCTAATATTATTATGGTAGTCACAATAACTCAAAGTATAAATTTGCTGTTATATGACTTATGAATCAGTACCTAACCTAATCAGTTCTCACTTAAAAAGTTAATGATTTTTCCATAAGAGTGGCAGTCTTCATTAAACTTTCTCTTTCATTTTTGAAAAATAATAACATAGTTTCATCCACTGGTTCAGACCATCTTTTTACTTGTTTTTTCAATGCTGACCGAAACTCTTCTTTTACTCCTTTACCAGCTCCTCTGGTGGATATTCGTGGACTATGAATACAAATTATTATTTAATTACCAGTAATACTTTTGGAATAGAAAATATACATCTATTAATCAGAAATAATTACTTACCTTAATGAAGAAGCTACACATGGAAATACATTTAAGACACATTTATCATTTTCCATAAACATAGCCATAAAATGTTCAATGATATCTATGTTAGTAATATAAGCTGAAAATTGAGGATATGTAAACAAAGGCAATTTTTCTATATGGTTATACATATCTTCAGCAATTGCTTTGCCTTCTGGCCAAACCATTTGTGACAATACTAAAAGATGACCAATAAGAATATCACTTGTTGATGGATAATTGGAAAGTTGATTCTAAATTTGAAAAATAATTTAACTTTGTAGGTTGAACAGGTAGTATATATTAAATTAAACAATTAATAAATAACGTCATAAATATTCAAATAAAACCATTAAAATCTAAGTAATACTCACATAGAGTATTTGAACCATTATCTTAACACAATACTGTAAAACGGGCAATTTTGCTATTTGAATATAATACATTTCTCTATCTTCGGGTGGATTAGCTATTTCCGTAGACACACTTCCATACAGGCTGAGACTTTCTATTTGATCTACTACCTCGAAAATGTGCTCGGTACATTTCTGCAACAATAATAGAATAAGTATATTTCTAACTTTTTGAATAATTGATAAACAAATTAACACTATGTATATACCTTGAATTCTTGTACACAATAGTATAAGGTCACTAATGATAATGATTTTCTAATACTTTCATGAACTAGTACAGCTTTGAAAAGATTCTTGTATTTCCCTTGATAAAATTCGATATCATTAAGGAACTGCCCTATGAATGTATCAACTTTAATTTGAGCACTCAGTTTCCAATAGTCTGCAAATATTTTAAGAATTATAAAACATAGTGTAGAACAAAGAACAAATATTATCTCATTCTACCAGTGCACATTGGTTCTTTATTAGTAAGTAATTCCCAATAGTTGAAAGCCATTTTGAAATGATCAAGAACTTCTGAAGAGTCATCAGTAATACCAATCAATGATTCATTTAATTTAGTGGCTATGGAAAGTACAGCTTGTTTCAAAGGAGGTTTATTAATTTGTACTTTTGGACCTTTAATTGCTTTAACTAACAAATATTCTGAACCATTTTCTAAAACAAAAATTAATCACAGTACATCGATTATATTATATTAAATGGCATAAAGCAAGATTATACTCTAAAAAAATATAAAATTACAAACCAATTTTTAATGATTTATTATAATCGAAAACATGTCTCACAAATAATATCATCCCACAAAACACTAATTGTTTGCTAAGTTCGCTGTTATTTGAAGCAATAACAAACTTTTTTGCAAAACTTGATACTTTTTTCCAAGCTTTTCGTTTATCACTAAATTGAACACATAAAGAATTAACAACTAAAATTATAAAAGATTAAATTAGAAAAATTAGAAATATTAGAAAAATTACCTTTGACTTAAAACAGATCTTAATTCCCAAGAAAGTTTTTTACCAATACGTTCACACGAAGCAAATAAATCTTCCCAAGGTGTTTTAATATAATTTTCAGTATCAGGCAAATTCTACAAGAAATGTTTTTAGAAAAAATAATGTTGGTAATATTTGATAGTTAACCATGTTACCTGAATAATAGAATGTCCTCCCATAGCATATGTAATATAAAATTCAGTAGTTTTTGTTAACATTTTATAGAGATTTTTCTGATTTAATGTACTTGTTGACACTAATAAAGGACCAAGATCACAAACTGCAAAAATAAAAATTATTATTTATTATCATAACTACATTTTATCATACTATATACTATTTTTGCTAAAAAAGATGGTTTATATTATTGATACTAAACATTTTAATTAATAACTAAATATAAATTAAACATAATCCTATTTTTATTACCTAAAATCTTTCTGTAACAGTTAATAACATTTGGGCATTGGTTGTGTTTTTCTGCTGTAATCATTGTATCCATAAGCTTTAACTATAACACATAATTTTAATAATAATAATATTAAAATAAATAAATAATTGAATAATATAATAATATTAAACAAATTGTGTAATTTTTAGTAGTGGACCAAGTAGCCTATTTTGTTTTTAATTATTTAATACTTAAACTATATTTTAGAACAGTACAAATTGTTTATTAACTTAATAGAAAATTGAAATAAACAAGATACTTTTATAAAAGTTAGTTTTTTCTTGAAATTATTATTTTTTTTTTTTGTAACTTTTTAAAAATTAAAATATTGACTATAATAATATAAATTATATGTTATAATATACGATTCATATTTTCTTTCTTAACTTTAATTTCTATACTTGCAACTATCCTCGTTTAAGTCCTATTTTAATTTTTAATGTATCATTTTTATATTTATTTTTTGATCCAATATAACTAATATCAGTTTTATTACAAATATTGTTGAATAATACTAATAATAATTAAGCTTTGTGCTGTTAATTATATATACTACTATTCTTACTGCTAATTCAGTTGATGATTGAGGGAAACGATTTAGAAGTAAAAGTACTAGACGACAATGTTCCATTGTGTCTTCACTTCTTTCAGCGCATACTGACAATAATTTCTGTTGAATAGCTATAACAAAAAAATAATTAAATAACATTTTGCTAAACATGTTATAATATGTTTTTAAAAATTATAATTAAAATCAAGGGAATCTGCTCTGCAGTAGGTTAGGTGTTTTAATATACCTCATATATTAGGTCACTTTAATGGATCTGTTAAATTTAAAATACAGAATAAGAACTATTCTGGGTGGAGACTCCAGAGGATTAATAGGTCAATAGCTTCCACTTTTGACTGTTATTACACTGTTACAGCTGTGGCTCATGGGTCTTGGTACTTAGAATTATACAGAGTGGTTAAAATAATTAGACTACAAGAGTACAAAACCAGGGATTATGATAATTTGCATGCAAGACCGAGTATAATTCCCTCAAAGAACTGGCTATACAAAATAGTAAGCAAGTTTTTATCATTTTTTAACCTAAACTTAGACGCTAAAAAAATTGTATGCCTGTGTATTTTTCTATAAGAAAAAGTAATGAGAGATCTTATATTACATTTTTAAGCTTTTTGACCTAGCATACAAAACTAGAAAATTGATATGGTATTCAACAATGAGAGCATGGTGTCTGGTACCAAATTGGATTTATACTCAGTTTAACTTAAAAAACGTTCTCTACGGCATTAAAGAAAAGTTTGTCATTCCCAAGTCCACCCTGCATGTGGTGAAGCCATGCCTCTCCAAGTAAGTCAGCCACTAAGTAAGTTTCTTAAGTTGAACAGAGTATTGGTCCAATTTGCTATCAGAAACCACCCTAGAAGTTAAAAATTAACACATTTTTTCAACTATAAAAAGCATCTCGAATGACAATACAGTTGCTCTGCTCAGAATCTAAAATAAATGGTAAATATTTTAAAATTAAATTAATCATCATTTGTAAAATTGATATTATATACATTCAATACAATACTTTAATGCTTGGGGAGATTTTTAGACTGAGTAAAGTAATGTAAATTAGAATTTCATAGTAAAAATTGTATTATTTAACTTACATAAAGGGAGTGCAGAAAACATTTCTCTGAAAAATGTTTGTTCTTCTGATAAGCAAGATATGTCCATACATAATATTGGTGTAAAGTTTTCAATTTCTTTCCAGAGAATTGCTTCATTTGGAAAATCTTCAAGCCTAAACCATAATTGATAATTACAAAGCGAGCAATTAAAAAAAAAAAAAGCATCTTACAAACAACTGAAACATCTAGCTGCTCTTTGGACACAACGTAAATTTTTCTCTATTTCATAACATTCAAACTGAAAAACACATAAAAAAAATATAAAATGTGAATGTCTAACAGTATTGGAAGAAGTAAACGTAACATACGTGTATTCCAAAATTATTTGGAAACATTGATTTAGCTGTAAGTAACCATGATCTACATCTATAGCAATCTGTCTCAAGAAAACTTTTAGCTTTCGTCATCATGTACTCTTCGTCAGTGACTGACACTTCCATAGGCTCCATTTTAACTTAACTAGGATAGGTAGGTACTTCTTTAGACTATACTTCCAATCATAAACAGTAAATGGTAATGTTTGTTTGAACAAAACATGCAATATTACTATATAACATAATATGTTAAATTGGTAAATGCCATACGGTTTAGGCGCTTTTTAATATTATGTCGCATTTCAACAATTAATTACAAACCCCGCGGACGGCAGTAAAGCACAGCCAAACATCGTTTGAAAAAGTAGTGTGAATTATGAATGTAAAGATAACTATTATCATCCAATAGAGGTAGCTTCACAAATATATATATAACAACTAATAATGATTATATATATCTGTGGTTATATTTCTATACCAATGATAAGAGATTGATTGTTAGTTGTTACCACTGTACTTATACAACTTTTCCGAGGACAGCAGCTGTGGCCGTAACAAGCTCCACCCATTTGCACGCGTTATCAAACCTAATGTTCCGTCTATTTCTATGAGACGTCTATGACAAGACGTCTATGACTAGTCTATTATAGTCATAACTCATAATTCATAAATCGAAACCATAAAATATATTTCAATTCTATTATTTCTATTACAAAACTAAAGTTGATTGTTGATGTATTGAAAATCATTCACCAACCACTAGATATTATGTACACTTAATAATTACTTAAATACTAATTTAATAATTATAATAAACTTTACATACATTGACTGTGACAAACTTAAAATGACCTTTACTGTGTTGATGGCCAGAAATGTTCAAAAATGTTTCAAATTTATAACGGGTACACAGACAATCAGACAGATGTCATCAAAACTGGCTGAGGAAGACTTAAAAGTAACTGATGATTGTGTTAAACGTCTTGGAGCTATTTGTGACAAAGATGAATTCCTCCGTCTATGTGTTGAAAGTGGTGGCTGTTCTGGATATCAATACAAGTTTGAATTAGATACAACTATTGCAGAGGATGATTGTGTATTAGAAAAGCAAGGTATTAAGATAGTGGTGGATACAACTTCCTTAAATTACATTAGAGGATCGACAATTGACTATGAACAACAGTTAATCAGAGCTGCTTTTAGATTAATAAGAAATCCAAAAGCAGAGGATGGATGTTCTTGTGGCGCATCATTTTCAATAAAAATAGACTGATTATATTTTAGTTACTTGTGTATTTAGTGTAAATAATATAATATTATATGATAATTATTGTTGACATTTTGTGGTTTTAATATTAAAAAAATTGAATTTTTAAATGTATTCACTACTTTGTTTTCCTCAGTGCTAAGACCATTAATACTAAAATTAATAATTATGAACTTCACTGTATTTATGATATGAATATATCATATAACATACTATACCTTTTGGATTTAACAGTTATATTTTTATCAAATCAACTAAAAAAAGGTGGACTCAAGGTATCGCTTTGCTGTATAGTAGTTGTCAAGCATGCCACAGTAAAGGATGTATTATATTAATTGAATTGAATGATGAATCATTAAAAACAAAATATGATTCTGACTGGAAATATTGACTAATCCTCGCACACGTCAACACTTGTATAAATAATCAAATATAATGATTGAAAAAAAAAATTATTAAAAACCAAAAATATCGCATGGCTATAAATAGAGTAACTTTCCAGAAAATTTTTTTTTTTATACAAAAGTAAAGTAACTTATTGGGAACCTTCTTTTGAAATTTCTAATGTTAGCTATGAAAAGAAAAACTTGATTAATTTTTTTAAAATTTGAACTTAAAATGCACATTAAAAATAATGGTGTTCATGTACCATTAATATTTTTGAACTGCTAATAAAGAATCTCATGAGTTATGACTTATGAGTAGGGCTCGGATTTTGTAGCAAAATAAACCCTTAAAAAAGCATTTTAAGTAGCCAAAAAAAGCAAAAAAAGCATTTACTAAATTAAATTAAAAAAAACAAATTTAAATTACACATCAAATTAAATATTAAAAAATGAATTTACGACCATATATTTGGCCAAGTTACTTTCGTTAAAACTCATCCTATTGGGTGCTAATATATTTTTATACATAGAAAAAGACCTTTCCACATCAACTGATATAATTGGTGCATATTTCATATAAACTAAATCATTTAAATTATACTGTTCCACATTAATGTTTAGTGCAGTGCCATTATGGTTTTTCACTGGTTTTATAATTTCTGGCAATAATAATATAGTCCAAGTATAATACACATAGAAATATGTTAAATTTTCAATAAAATTATGTAAAAATTAAGAAAAAATAACCAAATACGGAAAAAAGCAAAAAAAGCACGTTTTGTGGAAAAAAGCAAAAAAAAGCAAAATAAAGTTTACTTCATTGAAATCAGAACGATTCAAAACGTATTTATATGTAAGAATTATCTTTCTATCACACTCACATCAAAAGAAGCATTTGCTACAAAATCCGAGCCCTACTTATGAGCATTGTGTTTTTATTTTTCAAGCTTTTTTACTGTGAAATTTTTTATCAACAATAATTTTAAAAAAAGGGGGTCAAGTGTATGTCGCTCCGCTGTACAGTATAGGTTTCAAGTAGAGATCACTCTGTATAATGGATGGTATTAAATTTGAATTCAATGATATATATCATTGTATATGAAAAACGATTATGAGCGGAGACGGTATGTCAGTCTAGGATATTTTAAATTATATCGATAATTTTGTTATTTTACGGTAGCTGCTAAGTTGAATTAATATTATTCATATTATTTAATTATTAACCTAAAATGATCAGTGATGATTGAAAAAAATTATAATATATACATTTACTCGTTAAAATTGATTTTAATATGTAATTTCGTCCAAATTTGAACTTAAAATGTCTGTAAAAAATAACTCTGTTTATATATTTTTTAGATTTTTTGATTACAGTATGTACTATTATTAGAATCTTTATTTTAAATTTTCAATCCTTAGTTATAAAAACTGACCATTTTATGATTGTTTAATTATAATGATTGATATATTTCGAGATTTTGATGAATTTTGTCAAAATTTGAACTTTGATTACCTATAAAAAAAAATTGTGACTACGGATTTTTAATATTTTTCATCTGCTTTTGAAACTATATATTAGAAGCCTACTATTAAATTTCCAAGATTTTTTACCCAACAAATAAAATTGTATTGACATTTATAGAAAAAAAAACTAAAAAAATTGGAAACTGAAAATGTCCGTTAACAGCTCAAAATAAGTCAGAATATTTTGAAAATGCTATGATGTGTAGAAAATGCTTATATAAACATTCGGTCAAATTTTCATGTATCTACGGTCATTTCTTTTAGAGTTATACCAAAAACCAAAATCGATTTTGTAGAAAATTGGTTTTCCATAAAAATTCCCGTTTTTCCCTTAGTTTTTCATTTTTTTTTCACGGCGCTTTTGAAAACTACTGAGAAATTAACTTTTGACCCCCCAAAGTGCCAACTAGATTCACGTTCCTATCAGAAAAGGTACTGTACTATTGAAGAAAATCGAAGCATTTTTACTGTCCTATAAAAGGTGATCAGGTGATGACAGAAAATTAAAATTAAAATAAAATAAAATGAAAAAACACACATCATTATAAAATCAATACATTCATCGGTCCGCTCAGAATCTAAAATTACAAAATTCGAAAAATTTCTCAAGGCTTTGAATAACTCAAAAAAATTTTGAAAATGTTGCTCTCTATATATGGTAAAAACTATTTTAAATTTTTACTGAAAATTTCAAGTATACGGTTATTAGTTTTTGAGATACACCAAAAAAATACGGATTTTACATAGATAAAATTTAGCTAAATTAACTATGCATACGGACATTAAGACCTTAGTTCATGCTGGCTATTTTACTTATGAGTATATTAAATTTAAAAATTCTTTCTTTTCACATTTTTCATTGGGTTTTCAGTATTTTGTTTAGAAAAAAGTACGACAAAAATATCCACAAAAAACTATCTTTAAAATTATTAACTAGGTACCTGCTTTCAGTGAAGTAGTCCGGAATTACCAAATTTAGACAATTTGATTTTTTGCTAAGTAAGATTGAAATTAATTTCATGACACTACAAAAAAAATATTAAAACTTCATAGTAATCATAGTGTATATTTAGTGATTTTAGAGTTTTAAGGGTATATTTTACCATTTTTTAGAGTATATTTTTAAATGATCGCGATGATATGCTAATAATATAATTTGAAAATTTGAAAATTTTGCAATATAATAAAAATAAAATACTTTATATGCATGCATATTTAGTACATTTTAAGTTTATAAAGTTCCGAGCCCTATAGTTATAATAACTTATAAGTTACTTAATTTTTTCATGATTAAAGTGATTCTAAAATTAAAATTTACTGGATTAAAGCCATTTTAAATACTATTAACATGTAATATTACATTTTCCAATTTATTAAAAACTTTAAATGCATTCATAATGACTATATAGAGTGGAGCGATGAATGTATTAGTTTTAGAATTATGTATTGATGTGTTATTTATTTTTTCTTGTGTCTTTGTACACGATAATTTGGTAGTCGACAAAACATCAAAGCATTAGCTTTGATTATAAGCTTTAGTACCTTGTTCGATAAGAAAGTGCGAAAATAAGAAAATTGGAGAGGTCAGAATTTCAAGCACCTACTTTTCAATAGCACCGGGCAATACAAATAAAAAATTAAGGAAAATAGTTTTTGGTTTAATTCTAAAAGAAATTACCTTAGGATAGGTACATGCAATTTTCAAAATGTTTTAAACTGTTTACGGATATTTTTAGTTTCCAATTTTTTTTTTCTAAATATATCAATAAAATTGCATTCGTTGGTCAAAAACTTGAA
This sequence comes from Nasonovia ribisnigri, assembly GCA_027563435.1. NCBI lineage: Eukaryota > Metazoa > Arthropoda > Insecta > Hemiptera > Aphididae > Nasonovia > Nasonovia ribisnigri. Next base: position 178,001 of record JANEHU010001750.1, read on the forward strand.
AAATAAATAGGTACAAGACTCCTAATATATTGTTACAGTTGACAAATGGCAGTTGAAAAATATTAAAAATAAATGGGCACACATTTTTTTAATAAGCATTTAAAAAAATTTAAAAATTTAACATTTTTTTTTTTTTATTTTATTAAAAGAATAATTACAATCTATACAAATATTTTATACAATAAGTAATTTTTTTATGTTGGAGAATAGCGTTGATGTAACATGAGAGGGAAGGTACTCAGTAGTACCACCCGACAGGTCAAGCAAGGAAATCTCTAGGCCAAGATCGTTTCAATCTTCTTCTAGGATTATCGGGAATTGTACAAGAAGACAGACGTTTAATTAATGGATTAGTATGGTGATTTAGCTTAGAATGGAATGAGAGGAAGTGGGATTTGGTTAGCTGAGAAAGTGTGGGAACGTTTAAGTCTTTGTGAAGATTGGCGTTTTTCATATACCAAGGGGCAGAGACGATTTGACGGAGACATATTGATTGGAAGGCTTGTATAGTTCGCAGGTTTGAGGGTTTCGCGGAGCCCCATATCTGGATGCCGTATGCCCATACAGGTCTTAAAATAGCTTTATAGATTAACAATTTATTGCTGATGCTTAGTTTGGAGCGGAGAAGTGGACGGAGCAAGTGAAGTCTAGAGTTTACAGATTTCCTTTTGTTTTTGAGGTGTTGAGCCCAGGTGAGTCGCTTATCAAACGTTAGGCCCAGGTATTTGACTACAGGGGTTGTTGGAATTAAGTTATTATTGAATGAAACTGGAGGGCAGTCTCTAGGTCTTAGTGAAAAAGTAATAAAGGAAGATTTGGAGTCATTTATTTTTATTTTCCATTTTTTTGACCAGATCTGGATCATGTTTAGATGATTTTGTAACCTAACAGACACAGTTTGAGGGTTGTCATTTGAGGCCAGGATTATTGTATCGTCGGCGTATGTGCCTAATGATGTAAGCAAAGTTTTCGGAGTGTCATGCGTAAATATGGTGTAAAGGAAAGGCGCTATGTCGCTTCCTTGAGGGACGCCAGCCAAGATAGGAAAGTTAACCGAGTAGCTGTTGTTCACTCTAACTGAGAAGGTTCGATTTTCAAGATAAGACTTAATTATAAGGTAATATGGAGCAGTGAGAAATTTTTTAAGTTTATAGAGTAGGCCATCATGCCACACTCTGTCGAAGGCTTGGGCCACGTCTAGCAGGACGGCAGCACAGTAGAGCTTGGATTCCATACTAGCAGATATTAAGTCGACAGTACGAAGGAGTTGGTGGGTGGTCGAGTGTTTAGCCCTGAACCCAAATTGGTGGTGTGGAATGATGTTAGCTTTTTCTGACAGTGGGAGAAGTCTTTTCAGAAGTATTTTTTCAAACATTTTTGAGAAAGTGGGAAGGAGGCTTATTGGTCTATAAGAGGTGGGAAGTTGCGGTGGCTTGTCGGGCTTAGAGATAAGAATTATATTTGAATGTTTCCAGATACTAGGGAAGTAAGATAGGCGAAGTAATGAGTTGAATACGAGGGTGAGAAAGAGGACAGCTTTATTAGGGAGATTTTTGACTATGAAGTTACTGATCAAGTCGTGGCCTGGGGCTTTTCTAGTTGGAAGTTTTTTTATAATGTGCATAACTTCGCCTGGGCTAGTGTGCTTAGCAGGGAGAGCCATAGGAAGGGGGGAATTTAGTGATTGCTCAATACGTGTGAGTTGAGTTTGGTTTGGACAAATGTCATGTGGCTTGAAAACATTAGCGAGGTGGGATGCAAAAACATTTGCTTTTTCAGTGTCTGAGGTGGCCCATGTATTGTCGGCATTGCGAATTGGGGGAGGTGGCTGCTTGTGATTTAATAATTTTTTTGTAGCCTTCCACAGTGACGAATCTTTGGTTGAGAGGTTTTGAATGTAGGAATGGTAACTTTCATTTTTGTGATTTTGGAAAGCTCTGGTTAGCTTGTTTTTTAAGTAATTAAGTCTGGCTTTGTCTATAGGGTATTTGAATCGTTGCCATTGAGCTCTAGCTCTACGCTTTTCGGCTATTAAACTTTGGATGTGAGGAGGGATTTTCGAGTTTTTTGGGGGATGGAGGTTGTATTCTGAGGAGGCCATGGCAGCATCTTGGATTGTGGTGGTTAAAAATTGAACGGCTTGGTCTATTTCAATAGTAGTTTTTAAGGAGAGTTTAAGGCTGATTTTGTCAGAGACTATGTTTCTAAATTTAGTCCAATTGGATCTGCCAGGGGTGAGAGATGGTCTAGTTAATTTAATAGGCATGGCGCCGAGCTCCATAAAAATCGGGGTGTGATCAGATGAGAGATCGTCTAGGTTTGTTACATTTGTACTTAGGTGGTTTGGGATTTTTGCGATGAATATGTCGAGGATATCGGGTAGTCGATTACTATGAGAGGGCCAGTAGGTAGGACCCGGGGGGGATAGTACTGAGTAATTTTTTGTAGTTAAGACATAATTGAGAGTACGACCTCTCGTACAAGCTGATCTATTTCCCCAGGTGGGGTGTTTAGAGTTGAGGTCACCTCCTGCTATAAATTGTTGCCCTAGGCTGGAAAAGTAGTTTTTAAAATTTTCAGTAGTTATTTTTGCACCTGGGGGACAGTATATGGAAGATATAGTAATTGAGTTATGGATTTCGAGGTTGATTGATATATTAGTGGCTTGAAGATAGTTTTCAGAGTAGGGGGTTAGTGGGTGATGGGATAAGTTGTTTTTTATATAAATAGCGGATCCAGCATGAGCTGTACCGTCAGGATGGCAAGCGTGGTAAACTTGGTATCCAGGTATTGTTACAAAAGATTTTGGAGTGAAGTGGGTCTCGGAAATTAACGCGACGTCTATATTTTTTTTCCTCGAGTGTTAATTGAAATTCGTTTTTATGATTATGCAGACCGTTTGCGTTCCATGATAGTATTGACAGGACGGGACAAAGGCTAGTATTGGGTATCATTATTAGTGATAAGTTTATTAATGAGTGAGGTAAGGAGAGTTAAAAGAGGGGTTATGAGTGACTGGAGCTCATTGATAAATGATGATAAATGTTTGGAGATGGACGTTTCGGGAGGCGGATTGAGGTCTGAGAAGTGATTGTTTTTTTTAGAGTTACCTTTGACTGAGTCGGCGTACGAGAACTGTCGGATGGTAGGACTGGTTGAGGTCTGGTTTACATTGTCTAGAGAAGTATGGGCCGTGGCGTCAGGAGAGTTTCTATCTTGTGTGGGATTTCTTGAGTGATGATGGTCCTTCCTTTGGTTGAGGTCGTTGAATTTGGAGTTTCTTGATCTTTGTAGCAGTTTGTGCTTGGTACATCCTTTGTAGTTAGCAGGATGAGCTTCCCCACATAGTGCGCAAGTTGCTGGAGTGTCTTTGGGTTTTTCGCAGAGGTCCGAGAGGTGGCAAGCACCGCAGCGGACGCACCTAGGCTCTCGATTACAGTAGGTCTTGGTGTGACCATAGGCCTGGCACCTGTGGCATTGAGGTAGGTCCCTGCGAGTGTGGGGCTCCTCGATTTTTATTTTTGTGTAGCATAGTGAAGACAGGTTAAATATATTTACATTACTAGGGTCTGGGTTCAAATCAACGAAAAATATGGGGAGGGCTGTCTTGGTTATTTTGGACTTAATGTTTGTGATGTTTCTTACCGAAAATCCGAGTTGAGACAGTTCATCTTTGATAAAGTTTGTATCGGTTGTTGGATGAAGGTTTCTGATAGCGACACGGTATGGTTTGTCTTCTTTAGCTTGGTAGGTAAAGTATTCAATTTTACTTTCGTTTAGTAAGTGGATTATTTGACGATAGGAGCTGATTGAGGTAAGAGTAAGTTTTAAATGTTTCGTAGTAGATTTGAATTCGAATTCATTTTCGCCAACAAGTAGAGCGATTGATTTTGCGAACTCATTGAAATCCAGTGGTGAGGATATGAATATTGGTGGTGGAGGAGGAGGTGTGTCATTTGTAGGCTCGTGGTTCATTTCGTTGTTGTCATCAATTTCCGTGTCATTTAGTGGCTCAAAGCGGTTTGGCGAGGTAAAGGCAGATTTAGTTTCATTTGAGATTTTTGGCTCTTTGGATGTAGGCGAATGGCCAGGCGAAGATAGGCGCTTGCCTTGTTTGGTTTGCCATAGAGCTGGTTTATCTGGTAATTTATTATTGGATTTTGTTACGTTCAAAGTTGACGGCCGTGATATATTATTGTTCTGGACGGGTGTGCGTAATGAGCTGTTGTTTTTATTAGTGGACGTGGACTTTGATTGCGTCGGCATAGTCAACGCCGGTGAAGATAACGACCTGCGGTCTGTAATTTAATTACGCCGATAAGGCCGTTTATATAACGAACGGGCGGACGTACGACGCACTGCCACCCGAATTAGGTATAATTAAATTTGTCACCAGAATTGAGATTTTCGTTGATCCACTGATCCGGCAGAAGAAATAAACAGACGCAAGAAGGCGTGTTTAGTTTGGGACGATTTTCGTTTTTAAACGAAGAAAAACGAATGAGTTAAACGTGCGGAATAAGATAAAGTACGCGGAGCGACAAAATAGCGATGCTACTCGGACGGCTGGCATGGCGCGACTGAAAATTTAACATTTAAAAATGATTTATCCTCAAATGCAAACTTTGACAATAATTTATTAATATACAAATCAATGTTAAAATCTATCTGGGCCTACGGCATCCAAATATGGGGATGTGCCAAGCCTTCCCAAATACGGACTATTCAAGCCTTCCATGGAAGACTGCAGTCTATTTCCCTTCTCCAAATAACATCTGCGCCATGGTATGATTGGTATGTCTCAAACCTCTCACTACATAAAGATCTTAAAATAGAAACGGTCTCTATAACAGGTAACCACCCAAATCCATGGATTTCTAACTTAGCCAGTGAATTCATGCCAAATAACCCCCCACGTCGATTAAAAAGACACTGGTGTCGAGATCTCCTGAATCCCGACCTGCACTAATTAAAAAGTAAAACTCTCTACCCCAAGTTAGAGGGTATCCACACTGATGGGCCTCCCTCCTCACGCCATTTCACGTTATGTTTCTAATATTTTATCAAATTTACTTATTGTATTCAATGTTTGTATATATAAATATTATAGATTGTAAATACTCTATTTTATCTAATAAAAAAAAAAAAAAAAACAATTTGATTGTTAAAAATGCATAAAATGTTTAACTTTTATAGCTAGCTTAGAAAATTTAAAACAAAATGCCACGTAAGTAGGATATTATTATTCTGTAACCGAAAAATATAAAAACAATTTTTTCTATAGTTATTTTATACTTTTATATTTTTAATTCAACATACCGGCTACCGTAGTAATAATAAGTAATAACAATATAAATAAAATATAAAATATCCTATACTCACAAATCTGTTTTAGCATACAATGAAAGGTATCTTATCATTGAATTCAAATTTAATACCGCATCCATCACAGTGACCCACTTGTAATCTTTTATTCAGCAGAGCGACATCCACTTACCCTCTTTTTTATGTTTATTTTTGTAAAACAGACTATGTGGAGTGTGGATTACTATATAGTATATCTTTTCCGAAGTACAATATTAGCACAAGCACAAAAATACACAATTAATAGTTACAATATAACACTATTACTGAAAATAAATAATTTATTTTTATTCATTTGTTATTGTCGATAATTATATAAGTAAGTCCTGTTCACTGTTTGTAACTCGTTGATGTACGAAGGTTTCAAAAAAAAAAAAAATCGAATAAAAGAGTTTACCAGTTAAGTAAATTTGTTCCTTAATATTTAATAATTTGTTAATTTCAATAATTGTTTATAAATATAATTTAATATAAATACTTTCCTCGTGGCTCGTACACAGACATTAAGTGTATAACTGTGTATGTAGTAAACACTGAGTACATATTATTATAGGTACCTATAGGCTATAAGTTATAACTCTGTAAGGCTAAGGATAATATTATAATACATTTATTAATTATTATTTATATATATTGTATCTATGCTATACTAAGTAGTCAATTTAAACGGGTTAGTGCACGATGAAGATAATTTATATATAAAATGCATACATTGTATAGTTGACTCATGACAAATTAATTTAATTTAATTTAATTTGTCATGAGTTGACTATTATTTATTCATTTTGTATATTTATTATGAAATATTAAAACTATTAATAATAGGTACTGCACAGTCCGAAAAATGCGGGAATTTTTTTTACAGTGTAATCTCTATTCAATATTCCAACTTTTAGTACTTTTACAGTCAACACTGTTCGATAAATACTAGTGTTCCTTGGGTTTTAGTTGATAAATTTATTTTTGGAAATAAATAAATAATCATAAAATTGTATATGCCTCTTTGGCTCTTATCCAAATATCCAATATCCATTCCAGTGACCAGTATTCTAGTTATCCATAATTCGTAAATTATTAGGTAGCTAATAAATTATTTGTTACTTTTAATTTTGTATATTTTGTAAATTGACATAATTCCATTTTTACCGAGCAATAATATTTTTTCATCTAACTGTTCTTTCTTGTTTATAAAATACTAAAATATTTGAAAAGTACGATTTTTAATATTAGTTTGCATTGTAATAAAAACACTACGACAAATATTTTGGTAAGTTTAATAAATTTATTTTTTAATATTTCCGCTGAACCATGTCAATTAATTTGTTTCAATGATTTAATTTTATAATTCAAATAATAGTACCGTATTTACTTCATGAAAGTTTCAAATTTTCGAACACTTGTGATAGGCTTAAGCCTTATGAAATATTAATAAGTGTAGAAATGTGTTGCATTGAAACATAGTTGAAAATATAACGCGTATAAAGCGTTTTATCCGTTACACGTATACAATATATACATAGGTGCAACTAGGGACATTTGTCTGGGAGGGGGGGGGGGGGGGGCTGAAATTTTATCAGCACCATAGCTCTGATAATTAATATTTTAAACTAAAATATGATTAAAAAACTGTCGGGACTGCAAATAAAAATGGGGGGCTTTCTTGCTGTTAACATTTTGTTTGTTTTCTAAACGTTTTAGAAATTGTTTCTGATTCTTGAGCGATTTAAATCAACTTAATTTTTTTAGCACATCGGTTTTGACCACACCACCCATTTATTTTTATTAAGACATTTGTTAATATTAAAAAATGGAAACATGTCAAATAAATCCAACACAATAGAGAATAGTACACCGTACACGACTGTCACAAAGTTAACTAAAGTCTGAAATCAATGATAAAATAAGCAAGTGTGCGCCGATTAGGTGTAGTTTTTAAAATATGTATTAATTTTAGAAATAAAGCTGAGATTATGAAATTATTATTAATGTACATACAGCTATTGAATAATTTATTCCTTTTCTTCATAGAATACACATACACACCACTTTCATGCACACCCCTGCATGTGTCTAAATACAAATATATTATATATCCAACTGTTAAATATTAATTACCAATTTATCATTGTGACAATAGTGTTCTATTGTACTCAAACATTTATAAACCAATTGCAATATAATAATTATCTAGAAAAGATTTCTTTATATTTTAGAAAAAAAATTGTAATTTACTGCAAGTTTATATAGTTGCTAAAACTATTTTTTAGTTTAATATTAAATATTTAAATAATAATTTGTTGAAATATATAGTTAATATTATTGTACACTTACTACTAAATTATATATTTTTTATATGCATTTCAGTTGTAATTGTGGATGAATAAAAATATGAAATAGAACTAAACATTGAGCTATAATATCAACAACAAATATATGCAAAAGTAAACAGATATTCAATAGAAACATCGACCATGGATGAATTGTGTGATAAAATGGCAGCCATTAATATTACACCTCGTAATCTGGTAACAAATTATGAACAACTAGAATTATTATCAGAATCAGAACCTGAAAAAGTATTCAAATTTCTAATTAATAACAATAATTTCAAATATACGTTGAATAAATGTGTAGATATTACAGTACTTATACATTTGATGAATATATTTTCAAAAGTAAAATTATTGCAATTAAATCAGATAAAATCTACTGCTTTAGATATGATATATAATTCAAAATATTTAGAACACTTAAATAACTCTCTTATCGATGTTACTAAACTCGAAGAGTTAATTAGTGAGATTAAATTACAAGAATTCTTCATTAACTGTAAAAGCATATTAGAAATTATTGCAAATCCAAAATCTAAAGAACTCTTGAATGAAATAATACAATTTATACAACCCATATTAATTGAATCAAGCTCAACGGATATTCAAGAATTAGTGTTAATAGATGATGACTCGAAGGCTGAAAAAATGGTTTTAAATGCTGTGCTTTATGATGTTAAAAGATGGCCACAATGTTATAAGTCCCTTTCTATTTATCCTATAATCACAGATATTACTGCAAAAAAAGTAATTTTGAGTCCAAATATAATGGAAGGAAGTTATGATAATATAGAACATTACATTGACGTACAATTTCGTTTGCTTCGTGAAGATATTTTAGCTCCGATGCGAGAAGGTATTCAGTCTTATAAAATAATGAGCAAACTTAACCATAAACGTGTTTCAAAGATGCCAAATATGCGTATTTATTTTGAGGCAAAGATTACAAAAAAGAATAAAGAAAAAGAAACCTTTTTAGTACATTTTTTCACTAAAGAAGATTGCTCAATTAATTCAAAAAGATTTATGTTTGAATCACTGTTGGTATTTAGTGATGATAATTTTAATTCAATGTTTTTTGCTACAGTTATAAAAATGAATCGGCGAATATCATTACCAATAAAAACATTAGTAATTCAACCTTTGGGTAATAAACCATCTATTAAATTGAATTCTTCTTATACTATGGCTGAATCTGATACATATTTTTTACCTTACATGTATAGTATGGATGTTTTGAAAACATTTAACCATTATAACTTTCCTATGAAATCGTATATTGTGTATGGAAAAACTGAATCTAAAATTCCGGCATACTTAAAATATAATTCAAAAATATACAATATCAATGGTTCACAGTTTGATATTTTAAATGATAAACTTTGGCCAGATAACAAGATTCTAGGACTTGACTGTGCTCAAAGAAGGGCATTTAAAGCGGCATTAACTGAAGAATTTACTGTAATTCAAGGACCTCCTGGTACTGGGAAAACATATATTGGTCTTAGAATAGCCAGAAGTATTATAGAAAATATGTATGAAACAAATATACTAAAAAAACCAATTGTAGTTGTTTGTTATACAAATCATGCTTTGGATCAATTTCTTGAAGGTTTAATTAATATCACTAAGAAAATTACAAGAATTGGTGGTGGATGTAAATCTGTTGTATTAAAATCCCATGTTTTAGGAAATATTAATACACCTTCAGCAAAATTACATTTGAGTAAATCATATGTAGTTGGACTTACTACTACTGGAGCTGCAATGAGGCATTCTCTGTTATTGGAACTAGGACCCCCTATAGGTTAGTTGAGATTTATATTTTTGATAGTAAATTAATATCAAATTCCATATTGTACTATTATTTTGTATAAATTAAAATTATTTATTTTTAATAATTAAAAAAAAATCACATTAAGTATTTATTTTAATTTCATGTATTAAGACGTATTATTTTCAATACAGAGATTGAATTATATCAAATTTAATATTTTTAATAATAATTAAACTTTATTACTAAAACTATCTTATTATGATAAAATATCTAAATGAAACATTAGTTAATTAATGATTTATAAATAAGAAATTGAAAAAAAGAATTTTAACTTCTTTTGCATTTACCATTTCAATAAAATACTAAGGCATTAAAAAGTCATACATTCTTTAAGCATTAAATGTTCTTAGAACTTATAAGTGATACAATACAAATATGATATTTTTTTATTAAATAGTTACTATAAATTAATGTAAGTACATGATGTAAATACTAAAATATTATTAAATATTATAGTATTTCAATTAATTAATAGTATACTTACCTTTAAAACTAAATTAAATACTATATAGTTTTCTATATTTGTTTTGTATTATAATATTTTAAAATTTGTAGTTATTGTGGAAGAAGCTGCTGAAGTTTTAGAGTCACACATAGTTACGTCCTTAACTGCATTTTGTCAACATTTAATTTTAATTGGTAAGTATTATACTTGCATACTATAAAGCATTTAAAATTTAAGTTTTTATAGATTAAAAAAAGTATTTAACCGTAATTTAATTGTGTGAGTATTTATTTCATACTTTAAACTTTGATATATTATTATAAAGTTGGAATTTTAGAAAAACAGAATTTTCATTATTTTCTTATGATAGCAGCTTAACTATGAAGGCAAAATGTAAACAAAAAATACGCAACAACGCAAGAGGTTAACTGTTTTATAAAATGTTTTAACTTCTAATTTTAAATATTTTAAAATTTAAACTTTATACATTTTGAAGATAGGTATATTATACTTTGAATTTATCATAACTACAATGGAGGTTAATAATCTTTTATCTTTTTTTTAAAAAAAAGAATATATAGAACAAATTAGTTGTATTTTATGATCAATTATTTATTAAAATATATTTTTATAATTTATAGGTGATCATCAACAATTACGTCCAAGGAATGCATCTTATACACTTGCAAAACGGTTTAATTTTGATGTTTCATTATTTGAACGTATGGTAAAAAATGGATTTCCCTGTTATACTTTAGCCACACAACATCGAATGCGGCCTGAAATATCTGCTTTGATGAAACCTATTTATCCTTTCTTAATGGATCATAAATCAGTTAAACATAGAAGTGATATTGGTGGTGTTACTAAGAATATATATTTTATCCACCACACCGTAAATGAAGAGAAAGTAAGTAATGTTGTTGATTTTTGGGTAGTAACTAATAATTTACTATTTAATTGTATTATACTTAGTCTTGTGGAATACCCCTTTTATGCACACTTTTTTCCCCTTCTACCAGTCACTACCTATTCCGTTTTGTGGGAAATGTGCCCTACCAGACGGAAACAGGTTGCTACCTGCTTTATTCTACTTGAAGACAGAGTATAGGTATCAATAATAATATCAATCCAAAGTATTTTAATTTTAAACTTAACTAACTAAACTATCATGAAGAAGAAATTTAAAAAAAACTTTAGTTTTATCAAATTTCACAGATCCTAGATCTTTTAAAGCACTTTATTAGGCTCTATTAGGTCTATTTTGGAGTATGGTACCATCATCCAGAACCCATATGTTAACTTAAAATGTAAATTAATTGAAAGGGTCCAAAATTGTTTCCTGAAACACTTGTCTTACAAATTACATTTTCTATTGGAACTACACAATAATTATGAAGCTATTGGCTATTCTCATAAACTTTACCTTGCTTACATTGGCTTCCTAATGTGATGCAGCAGATATATCTATCGTTCATAATATCATTAATGTCCATATTGATTCTTACTTATTACAATATCACATCAAAAACACTTGAATTAAAGTACACTTATTTTTAAAATATTTTAATGGATATTTCTACTCAAAATAATTTCTTGCCAAGTAAATAAATTATTGAAAGTTAAAAAGTGTACTTTAATTCAATTTACTTAACATTTATTTATTGAAGTGTTTTTTTTTGTGATATTACCAATTTTTTTTTAATTTTGCCCTTTGAGGATTATTATAACTATAAACATTTTTGCCACCACAAGACCATCTCTCTTTATTACATCTAAACCAAAGATTTGATTTTTTTACTATACTTGTGTTATTGCTGTGGTCTAATGATTCCCCGTGGTGGCAGACCTCAGAATATTTTTTTCATCAATTTTTAAGTATGTTGTTGGCAAAGATTTTAATGATACTTTATTCATTTTTGCAATAAGTACTTTTCTTTATTTTTCATTCTTTGTTTGTACACTTCAGTTGGCATATTTATAATTAAATAATACCAATATATTATCGTATGCGAGGTGAGAACACAGTAATAGTGTAATACAATTTAACAAATTACATTAAATAAAATATAATAAATGTAAGATAAGGTATAAACAGAGAACACGTGAGACAGTTAAGAGTTATTAATTACGTGAAAATATAGAAAAAATGAAATGCATTGTAATTTTCTCCCACCTAAACCACCAAGGTCTTGTAATATGTACATGAAATGGAAATACGGCCGCCTTGATTCCAGATTTCATTATAATTTCTCATTAAAAAGTTTGCAAGTTTGCACTTAATATCTAACCGTAGATTTTTGCAAATGGTCAATATTTTTCTAATTTTTTCAATTTATTAGGTATTAATTAATTCAGTAAATAATTAGTTAGGTCCGGTTAAAAAAAAAAACACCAAAATATACACTGTTTAAATGGGCAACTCCTACTTTGAGATAATATACATTGTCATGCTGCTGCTATATTTTTTTTTACTTAGCTCAAGCCACAATATTGTTTAGACAGAGATATGTAATAAAATGTATAATTATAATATAATGTTGTAGTGAGTCTTATAGAAAAATATTTTGCTGTGAATTAGTATATGTGCAAATCGGACCAGCTGTTTTGAGTCTAACAGGCAAATAAGTCAATTAACCGTGAGTCCAATAAGCAGTGACCACTATGTACTATATTATTAACCATCATATACTAATTCAAACAGTTATGTCATATGTACTTATTTTACAATTGGGCTCATGCCCATTTTATTCCAATGAATAAATAAATTTTATTATTATTAATTAATTAAGTATTATGCATTTTTATGTAATGTGTTATTTCATCAGGAAATTGGTTCTAATAGCCACAAAAATATTCACGAAGTAAAATTTTTTATGGAATTCGCCAGATATCTGACAAGTCAAGGCTATCGTCAAAATCAAATTACTATACTAGTTACTTATCGAGATCAATTATTAGAATTTCAAAAGGTAATTCAAATAATTTAAAGTAGTTTTAATTAAATTTATTTTTATTTTGGAACTTGTTTATGATTTGAGTAACGTTCATAATAAATTGATATCTAAAACATCAATTTTTAAATGTTATAAACTACAAACCAAAATTATAGGTACTATGGAATACGTCAATTAAAACTGTTTAAATTAAAAAAATGCTTTTACTTTTTTGCTAACTAATAGGTTGGACAATACAACATTTAGAAACTGCTTCACTTTGTTTCAATCCTAATATTTTGTCTATATTTTTACGTTCCAGCAAAACAATGAAGTTACTTATTTTACTACCTAATATATAAGTTTATTTGTTAATACTTCCATTTTATAGATATGCCAAACTATCATGTTATTCAATAGTATTTATAAATTTACATATATTTTATGTAATTCACTTATATTAATGTTATAATATGTTATTTTAATTTATTTTTTATAATTGATGGCTTAGATTCAAGAAACTAGTCTTTTCTTAGAAGATTTTAGAATTGAATGTGTTGATGGCTACCAAGGCGAAGAAAATGATATTGTTCTGTTGTCTTTAGTACGCAGTAACATTGATAATAAAATTGGGTTTTTACACATTCAAAATCGCATTTGTGTTGCTTTATCTAGAGCTAGAGACGGATTATACATCATGGGAAATATGGATAATCTTATACATTCATCGATATGGAAAAAGATCAGCCAAACACTAGTTGATCAACAAGCTCTTGGTAGGAAATAAAATTAATATTAAATAAATGCCTTTTTTATTTTGAATAATACGTCAAAAATTAATGTTTAGGCAATAAATTAACTTTACATTGTCAAATTCATAAGAATTGGATTAACACAGTCTGCGATAGTAAAGATTTTGCTAAAGTTCAGTGTTCAAAAATATGCAACTTTAAAATGGATTGCGGTCATCAATGTCCACATTTATGTCATAACTGTGATCAATCACATAAAAACTTATACTGTTGTAAAAAGGATTTTACTAAGTAATTTAAAATGTAAATGGAAAACATTTAAAATTATTAACTATTTATCAATTTTCTAGAATATTACCCTGTGGTTTCAAAATCAAAATACAATGCTGGATGAGATTTTTGACTTTTGAATGTCCTCTATAAGGTAAACTAATTAATTTTTAAAATAAATACAAATAATAGATCTTCAAAATTAACTATTATGTGCACATTTATTTATGTTATTATCTGGGCAGTTTGATTAATAGACAATTTTTTTTTTTTAACACATTATTATTTAGTATTTTAGAGTGTGGTAGGTGTCTTATCACACCATTGTATTTTTTATTTACTTTTGGATTAATTTTTATGGACACAAAATATAATTTTATATTATGGTCTAAAGTTTTAGAAACTAAAGTAATTAGTGATTAATATGCAACAATAGGTAGTTAAAATCTACAGATCACTTTCCCAAGTGTGCCTCCAAGGTTTCAAATAATTTTATACTATACTTTATAGTTTGAAACAAAAGTATTAATGACCAGAATGTTTATAAATTCACACACATTTTTATGATAATTTTGTCAACAATATACCTTCTTATATGCTATACTAATAATAGTGATAGTACTCCTGACAAATTGTTAAAGGGGAGTACTGTGAAGAATATATGACTTCAATGGTGTATAATGATTGTATAAAGTGAGATATTAAAACATTTTTGAGCTTAAATAGTTTAACAGAGTAATTCTGAAACTAAATAAATTACATGATCAATATCAACTAATGAGTAATTTCAACTATAACTATTTATTATTGGATTTATTAATTTAATATTGCTTGTTATTTGTTATTTTACAGGTATCTACATTATGAAAAACTAAAAGGCCTAAATTATATTGTACCAATTTTGTTTAATTAATAGTATACAATTCTTCATAGACGTATCACGGACATATTAAAGATATTATATTGAAACTGTTTCCTTACCCTGAGATCCGTTGTTAATTTATGAAATAAAAAGCATCTAATAGCAATTATATCCAATTATTTATATTTTGTTGTAAAACTATATATATATATTTTTTAATTAAACTATTTGATATTGTTCATCATTATTATGATATGTTAAAAATGTATATTAGTATATTTTTTTAAAGAAACTAGTTATAAATTATTTATGTTATTAAAATTTGAAATATTAGTCTAAAACCATTCTACCTAAATATATATATTACAGTGGTGGTTGTAAAAGTATTTAGTCTTGTAAAGTATTTGAGTAAAGTATTTAAATTTCCAAATTGTATTGGTCATACTTTTTATAGCGATCTCATCTTAATATTTTTAATATTATTTTTTTATATATATTTTTTTTATTTTCATATGAATTTAATGTCATTAAAGAAAAACATTTTTTAGAAAAACTAATTTTTTTTTTATGATATCTTAATGTTATTAGTTTATTAAAAGGAAACATTCCTTTTTAATATCATATTAAGACAGTTTTTTAGAGTACTTCGATTTACAAAAATTTAATTTTGAACGGAGTCTATCCTCTGTCTCACTCGTTCCTAGAAGTTTAAAAAGGAAATTACTAAAAGACCAGCTCAATCCTTAAAAAAAAAAATTAATCAACTAATAAAAATCTAAAAGAAAAAAGAAAAAAAACCTAATTCTTGTCAGGTGGCACTGCTATAGGAGCCTCTCTACTCTGTATATTAATGTCATTGTAAAATAATAGTCACCGCACTTACTCATTATACCTTGTTCGTATAGATTGTAAAAAAAATGTGTTTAATAAAAGATAATAATATAATTTTGTCATCATGAAATGTTGTTTTAAACTTGTAGTTATAACTTATAGGTAGGTACTTCAAGTTATAAGTATGCTGTATGCATACAAGTATATACATACAGTGATAAAGTGCACAATAACAATAATCCTAATAGGATGTAACTTATAACAATACTTACATTAAAAAAAGGAGTCCCCCAATTTTCAACAGTTACAACTTATAAGCAAGACTTAGCACTATAAAACAACAAATTTGGTAATAATATGATATAAATCTGATATAACATAGTATAAAGTGTATAATAATTATTACTTCGTGCCTGCCTAATATTAATATATTATATGTGTGTGACAGACTGTTTTTACTCAGAAATGTTTCTAAATGTATACCTATGTATTAGTTACCAAAAAAATTGTTGACGATCTCCTGTTTGAGCTCACTGCTCCATTAGGCATAATAAACGTAGATACTCTGGGTACAGAAACATTTTACAAGATAAAAGATCATGGGATTTTATTTTAAATTAGGAAAATTTTAAATAAAACTTAAATAATCACTGTATAATACATGCAAGTTTTGTGACTCGTGTGGAAAACTGTAAATACAATGAAATAGGTTATAGGTAGGTACCTGGGTGGCTGGGTAATAGCTTAATGATCAAATACCAATATTACCAGGCGCACCGCTATTTCAATGTAAAAACTGGGGGTGCTTAAGCCCCTTTTATTTTTTCATATTATCTTATGGTTATGGATACCCTAACCCGCATAATGACTATTAAAATGTAAATCAATATGAAAAAATGTGTGGGTGCTAACCACACCTAAGCTATAATTAACTGCGGTTTTGTCAAAATTTGAACTTTAAATGCTTATAAACAATAATTATGCCTATGTATCTTCAATATTTTAGCTATAATAAAAACTTGTGTATTAAATTTTTAAGCTTTTCAACAGAACGAATAATTTTTTTATTGACATTTTAAGAAAAAAAATATTAAAACCTATCAACTACAATTCAAACGAAGACGGTTAGTAATGACTAGTGAGTCCTGAGTCCCTCTGCGTCAACCCACTTTAACCACTGGCTACAAGAGATGAAATACCATTAAGAAATTAAGACTTTTGGCCTTTTGGGCACTAAGGCTATATAGGTATAGGTTGTAGCCTTGTAGGTATTCGAAATTATATAACTTACGTCTTATTCACTAATTAACCATTCGTTCATTGTTATTTTACCTACTCGTTTATTATTAAAAACTTGATTATATTGGTTATCTGACGATGGGAGATCCCTGAAATAATTTAGGTTCATAATATTATTTTATTGATAAAAATACGAATCTGTAATGAGTACAGATACTACAGTAATTGCATGTTTACTGTCGTTTACAGCTCAGTTCATTCGGTGACTCGTCCAGTCGTGCATAGTTATTTGCACACTACGTCAAGTCTATGTTACTCCATGATATGTGCATATAATATAATATAGAAACATGTGGTTTTTAAAAAAACAATTTTTCGTAATTTTATTTATTTTACTTTTGTCAGGTGGTTATTGTTTTTAATTAACATTGAAATTGCTTGTAATTTACTTATGTATACAAAAACTTCTATTTTTAAACATAAAAATTAATTTTTTTTTTAGAGCTGCAAGCTAATTGTTGTAATATAAATGATAAATCATTTGTTTGCTTACTTAAAGCAAATGGATCAGAAAGATGCGACTGTGTGGAGGGTAATTAGTATTATTTGATTATTTGGTAATAATATACCTACGTATAATAAAAAATATTGTTTTCTTGGATTTTATTATAGGACATCAAACTGAGCTAGATTTATTGTTGAATGATGTTCCTCATGATCTACGACAAAAGTTGTTGCTCAGATCTTTAGCTAATTTTACTTCTGAAGAAATCATCAAACTTCCAACAAGTCTTATATATTTTTTACCAGTTAGTTAATTAAACACATTTATTAGAACATTAATTTCCAATAATGATAATTTCAGATAAATAAATTGGCTGTGTTATCTGGTACCCATCTTGCGTCTCTTATAATTGTACATGAAGATCATACACCAATAGCTAAGAAAATCCTTCAATCTATTCAAACAGATAAACAGCGCATTGAGTTCTTAAATTTTGTATGAATAAATGATTTAGTTTTAATTTTTCTGTTTTCATGTACTTATACATTTTATTTAGTTAGTAACAAAGGTAATAACAAATGATCAAATACTAGATTTTATTGGTGAAACAGTTTATAAATGGAATTATGATGTAAAAGATGGTAAATTTCAAAAGTTATCAAATATATGTGGCTACGCTTTAGCTAGACTTTGGACACCATATGTCCTTACTACAACTAAAAGTATTAGCACACGACTGTAAGTATTTAATAATTTAATATATTATAAATGTATAACATACATTAATTACAGTGTTTCCCAACCTATGGGGGGAAAGTACCCACTGGAAGCAACTACCTATTGGCCAAACAATACATACTCAATTTAATATTGTGATAATAATTTATCTTGGTACTGGTTTGTTATAGCTCCTCTATCCAAAAAACAACAAATACATTCTATAAATATAAAATAATGAGTTTATTTATTGATATTAATCTAAAATTCAATGAAAGGTATATTTCACTAAAGTAAATTCATGAGCCCAAGAGTATATAAAATATACAATACTATTTATCGGTAATCTCAAACTGTTCAGCCAATTATTTACTCTAATACCTTTCTCTATACGACAATCCCTTTATTGACGTCGCTATCTCGACCCTTTTATAAACATTTTGTGGCCATTTTCACATGTATTTGTCATTTCAATAATACTTTTGGACTGGAGAAATTTATATCGGGCACTTGAGTTAAAAAATCTTTAAAATTAATTTTAACGACAATATATGAAACCTAGGTATAATTGATTATTAGATAGGTACCTAAAAGTAATGGTTTGTATTTTCCTTCAAATTATTAACATTTTTTAATTTATCATTGTTTTCAAAATATTATTATTCCATTTTTCAATTTCAATTTTTTTAATATTATATCAATATACGTTTCATAGAATTGTTAAATTAATATCAATAAATTAAACTCATTATTTTATATTTGTACGATGTATTTATTGTTAATTGGAAGGCGGGGCAATAACAAATCAGTACCTTTATCTTTACTAATCATGTTACATGATATAAAAAAAAGTCATACATTTTATTTAAAGTTGATTGTTGACTTGCGATTTATTTTAATATACAAGCGTTATGTAGAATAAACAAAAAAGGCTGGAAACACTATTCATTAAGAATATGCTACCACAGATTACATTAAAACAATTAGTTACAACATTACTCTGTACTTTTATCACTTGGTTTTTAAATACAATTATTTACTGTAATTTTTAATAATAATAACCGTATATTTGTAATTTTCCAGTATGATTTAAATGATTATATATGTAAACTATATCTGACTATAATTGAGAAGTACTATTTAGATTAATATTATTTTTATTATTGTTAAATTATCAATTTTCTAGGTATTTATTTAAAAGATTAATTTATTTTGAAAACATTTTTATTAAAAACAATATATATTAAATAGGTTGATTTTGTTAGCTGAAATTGAACAAAAGCAAAAACAAAGGCCATTATGTAATAAATATACAACAGATAATTGGAAAAATTTACCTAAACATGTTAGAAGATTATGGTCATTTTTGTCAGTCAATCAATCCTATCCCAATCCATTAAGCAAATGGACAGTTAAACAAACAGCTCTACAGTTTGTTGAGAAATTTAGTTGTTATAATGTTACATTTTATGTGTGCTTAAGTATTTTTTTTTTTGTTTAGGTATACATTTTTGTTACCAGATTTTAATAACAACGAACTACTTCTTATACCGTTTGATGAATTCTCTAAAAATGCACTATATGACATTGAATTTGATATTTCTCAAGTACGAAACTATATTATCTATTAAAAATGTATAATTATATTATAGATTAAGAATAAAAATAATTTCACTAAAATAATAAATCCAGTAGGTAAAGAAGGCTATAAAATTATATTGGTCATTCATTATATAATACTTAATTAAAATTATATTAGTTACATGTAACAATAATCTTATATAAGTGTAACAGAATTTAAAAATGAAAACAGTGCGAGACTTGCTCTTCAGTTTGATATTTTCACATTAAAAATGCCATAAATAATCTTAAAATTTTCTTTATAATTATAATTCAAGTACGTCATATAAAGTCAATAAAGTATGTCAATGCAATTTTTACGTTGAGGTCAATTTATTTCTTCACGTTTCAAAATATTTTTTCATAGTTAAATGATTTAAAACGTATAAAATGTACATACATAATGCATTGATTTTTGCATTTAATACTATTAAAATATGCCAAAATAAATATATGCAATTTAAATTAAATAAATAGGTATTATAGATATATGAATACAATTAATTTAACTATTTAAGTTTAATTTTTACATTTAATATGTAATATGGAGAGTATAGATACATAATATTACTTATTAATAAATATTGTTTATAAATTGCATTGCACATTCTGTATTGTATGTATTCAGAATTCAGCACTCTGAGTAGACAACCATGGTATTCACTTATCTTAACAGAAATTTGAATGAATGACAGTCATAAAAAATTCCTCGATATTTGTATGTATGACCTGACGAAAGGAGTAGTACTATTGTTAGTACTATTTAATTGTGCACAAGAATAACAAAAATAATATGCATTGTATTTTTAAAAAAATTTTATACATGAATAATAATTTAAAATTTTCCATTTACTTATTAGTTATTACTTATTAAGCTTAGTTTCAAATGTATATTTTACATAGTGTTAATTAATAAAAATATGTAAATGTAGTTAAATTTAAATTTAAATTACTCATATTATGAATTTTTCAATTTTATCAAAGTTCCGTGTAACTTATGTTTAAGACTTAGGGAACCACCATTTATTTATTTAATTCTAAAACATTTTTGAATACTAAGTTCTTCCTGGAATTTAGTTATTCAAAAAATATTATCATAAGTGAAAAAAATATGGTTTAAACCCTACATTATTTTTTTTGTTCAATTTATCAGTTTTAGATTTATTGTTGGATACAGCTGATTTAGTATTACGATGTATCTGTCAATTAATTTTATGCATACCTATGGTTATAGTATACCAAGTTGAGAGTAAATTTTCTAAGCGAGTAGAAACAAAGATGAACCACAATTATAATTTAAAAATATTTATATAGCTCCTTCTACATGAAAATAAAAATAATTACTTATTTCAAATTTTTATTTTTATAGGCTCGATTTTTATTTTCATTGTTGATGGAGAATAGCACTTTAAAAGATGTAAAGATACTGCATCCAACATTCTTTTTTAAATTGTCACCTTTACAAATTGATCAATTTGAACCAGAAGAATGGGCTAATGAAACTGCAATTTCGTTATTGGAAAAAACACATTTAAGTTTTCCAGCTGCTAAACAAGTATATAGTTTTTCTATAAAATATATTTTTAAGAATAAGATAAAAACTAACAAATATTTTATACTTTTAATTTATTAATTGTTAGAATGTTAGGTTTTTTAGAATCATAATGTTTAATTGTAGTAGTGTCTTACAATATAAATCATAATAATAAAAAATATTAAATGAATTAAATACAATTTGGAATATTTGTTTTGATGTATTTGTCTAACAGGTGTTAACCAACTCAACATTTTATAAATCTGATTTATGTCCCTATATAAATTTGATTGTCTATTTACAATTTCCAAAAAAAAATATTCAAAATATCTTTCCCAGAAATCCATTTATTTAATTTATCCTATATCTGGTTGTTTATGTATATACTTAAATTATACACACATTTTTCATATTAACTAATCAACTAGAGTTTATTATAAATAATAAAATAAAAAAATATTCTTTATTAAATTAACAAAAACAAATTTTTTTTTCTTCCTTAGATATTTAATAAAATTGCTAGTGATCGTCTGACAAAAAAAAATATAAATGGATATTATAAATGGTCATCTGATGACTTGCGGCATCTTCCATTGATATACACTCAACCAGCTATTTCATTCTTGAAGTTTTGTACTACTCCGCCAAGTATTCAATCGTTAATCGCTGTTGATTCTTATATGCTGACTAAAAGACAAGTAAACAAATTTAATTCAATTTTTTTTTAAAAAAATTTAATTGTTTATTTTAAATTTTTAGGCTTTTTATTTGAGTGGTTGTAGTAGTATGTTGTCATTTCCTTCAAATGATCCAAAACTTTTACTTGATTTGAAATATATGATAAAAGCAGTTCCGGTGTCTAGTTTACTAAATATTGATGATAGTAATATAAATTATCCTGTAATATCTCACTTAGTGTCTTTAGTTGATGATCATAACTTGCCAATGGCTCTTTATCTTTTGAATATAGCAAATCCAGGTAAATATTAATTTTGTTATAGTTAAATAAATATTTGCAGCATGTAAATTATAATTTATTTTGACAATTAATAATAGTTTAGACTTTACAATACTAATTGTTACAAATATATTAGAATAAAATTAGACTATACTAATAGAAAAATATTAGTTTGTTAGAATTACTTTAAGGTTAAGGATCAATTAAAGTCACTTAGTAAATTTTGAATATTATTATTGAATTGCCTCTGTGGCTCTGTTTGTAATAATAAAATTCATAATTGACTGGTAAATAATAATACAATTTATATGGCATAGCCTAATTTTTTTATTTTACTTATAAATCTTTTTATTATTACATATATATTGATTTATAAAGTTAAATTTTATCTTTTAATCTTGGGCCTTTCAACTTATTGACTCTTTTGATAAATAAACTAAAATGCATCTCATTGATGTAGTGATTTGATTTTCTGTTTGTGGACCCATTCTGGTTAAGGGGTGGTTCTGTATTGGGGATAAGGTTTGAGCACCTTAGAGGGTATTTTTTGTCACTGAACAAAACATAATACAATTAGAGGAGATAAAAATTAACTTTTATTTTCACCAAGTATGGGTGATATCAAAGATGATAATAAATTGTAATTGGGTGTATTAAATGTCGTATTATTATGGGACTCATTTTCCTGCATTTCTTATGTCACACTGTTATTACATGTATATTAATCGTTGTTAAGATCAAGTTAAAGAGCATGCACCACTGTATGTGCACAACAGTAGTTGTGAATTGCTTTTAACATTTTATTTTCTTATTATGGGTTAATATAATTGTTTTTATTAATTAAATAACTAACTAATTTGTAAAAATATTGGGTGGATAAGTTTTACCAATTATAGTATATTGAAATTATTTAATAAATAGGTTTTTTAATTGTTTATTTATACAACATTAATGTATAACTTTTTCAGTAAAACAAACCTGCTTCATTAAAGAAATGCTGAAAAATAAAAACAATATACTTTTTGATCAGTTAGCCCCTTTGGATGTACCAGGTCCTATATTTGATGTCCTCAAACAATTATACTCAAATTATAGTGATAGAATAGACAGATTACCAAAGCATATAGTAAATGTTTATAATTTAAATAAATAATAATAAATGTATTAAATCTTTTTGTGATTTGTATATATAATGAAATTGCTATGTATTTTTTATTAAGTATTTAAATGTTAAACATTTTTTAGCTGAATGTAATATTAGAAAACAATGATTTACTTGTCAAATGGACTGGTAATGATTCCGCAGTCATTAAAGGTCTTTACAATGGGTATACCTGTAATTTCATAAGAAAATTAAATAGTGTACAATTCATTATCTTAATCTCAGACTATAATGCATACCTAAAACGAACAAAAAAAGTAAGATTTAATATATTTAAAAATATTATTTTTAATTTATAACCTTTATTTTATAGGTTTTTCCCAAAAACTTGCAAGTTTGTGTTTCTGAAGCATTTAACAATTATCTCAAGTTAAAATCAAAATTAACAACAGATGGTAACATTGATTTGTTTTTAGAAGCATGGGAAATTGAAGCAGTGCAAGGTAAATTATTTTTTTATTCAGTTTTTAAGTCAAAGTAAAAAATATTTTCATTAGGATTTGTCTTGACAACTCTTCCCGTTGATGTTATTCTAAATTCAAATTTGAAGGATAATATATTGTATTCCATTGGACAATTAAGTTTACCCGAACTAATGATTGCATCTCAACCACAGAAACTGTCATTAATGGTTGACCAATATATCACAAATATTGTAAGTCTTGAGTTAAAAATAACAAAATTGTATTATTATTGTATAATTTGTCCAATACAGCTAGGAAATAGGTCTACCTTAAGTTTTGAGCATTTACATATACTTGGGAATTTAATCCATTTTATTCCAACAACTTATTTGAGTGTAGTGGATGAAAAAGCATTTAAATTTGTAGTAGAAACTGGTTTAGTTGATACCAGAATTTGTGTGGATTCAATAGCAAAAGAAAAATGGGCTGATTTATTAATAAAAGCTTTTGGGTAAAGTTTATATTACATTTTTCATAACATAGTTCTGTTTAAAATTATATTATTTAGATACTGAAAAAATTATAACTAGCTATGTTTTAAAATTTTTTTAATTTCAGAAATGTTGAAAGTTGGTCAAGTGATACTTTGGTAACATTGTCTGATCTTCTTATTGTATTAAACAAGGATCAATTAAATTCTATACCAGATATGTCACGTTTAAACTCTTCCGATATTATAGTAACTAGGTACGCTGATGAAATTGAATTTTTATCTGATAATATCCCATTTTACAAGGTAAGGTTAATTAACATTAACACAATAAATAATTATTTTTAATCAAATACTTCTTTTTTAGGGTTGCATATTAGTTTTGAGAGATCAGTATAAGGATTTTACTTATTCTTTATCTACTCTAATCAATTTCTATTTGACTTCAATGCAGATTCAATTACAAATGATCAGTCCAATTAATTATAACCTAAATGGTCAAAATGAAAAAGTTATAATGTCCTCAGAAGCCAAAGCAAAAATGTACAAACCAAATGTCTTAATTTCATTACCAAAGTCTGATGATTTAAATAAATTATCACCAAAAACCAGCATGTTTAACAAATTTTTCGGGGGCAAAGAGAAACAAGATTCTAATGAATCAACATTAATCTTAGAAGATAAAAATTCTACTACTACAAGTCCTACATCTTCAACAATAGATGATTCTAAATTGATTATCAATGATCTTCATTTACTACGTAATACTACTTTTTCATTTTCTGTCAATACATTAAAATCTGAATATATCGAAACTTAAAATCACTTAATGAATGTTGCAGAAAATGGAAAAAAGTTTCATGATGACTTTAATATTGATGCCTATAATATTACTTCAAACCAATCTCTTTCATCAGAAATTGTTGAAATATCAATAATGAGAAATAGAAAACCATACAAAAATCATGGCCAACAAAAAAAAAGATCTTTAAAACTATTTTTTGATACTGAGGTGCAAGTAAGTAAATGTTGTAACTTAATTGTGTAACTTGATACTTATAATATATACTAAATTCTTCAGATTAGTTGTGAAGCATTGAAAATGTTAGGACCGGCTTCAGTTACTTCCCTCCAGTTTGATTCAATTATTCACTCTATGAGTGATAAGGAATTGGAGAATTGCATTGATTTGTTGGGTTCATTTGACATCAATTCTGAATTAGCTAGACACATTTGGTCTAGAACTAATGAAAAGGTATGTCTGTTTAAAAAATCTATACTCTTAATTTAAAGACTTCTGTTTATTTAAATATTTAGGCTGCTTTACACACGTATGGTTCTGTTTTGTCGGGATTATCGGTAAATGATATAAAAATACTAGACTTGAACATTGATAGACCTTGGTCATTGGAATTGATACATTTACTTTCTAAATACATAAAAACTGATAAAATTGTACGTATACATAGAAATCGATCATATTTTTTGTTGATACTAATATTATATTATGCTCATTTTTAGCGTGAGGAGATAAAAAAACAATTTTTAACAAAATCAAAAGCAAATATGCCTTCGCATTTATGGGGGTCATTTGGTTCATTGATATGTAAATTACCACCTCATTACTCCAAATTAATTATGCCTAATAAAGAATTATTCTGGAAAACAAGCTCAGCTTTCAATACTATAACATCTTGTGATATGTCTTGTATCAATAATTTAGCATCAATCGCAGTCTCTGTTATTGGACCATCAAATTTTTGGAAAACTGCTGAAGTGGAACGTATAGGAATTATTCTCTCTGGTAGTAACAGACTATTATTTGATTGTAAATAATAATTAGCAACTATAATAAATATTGACATTTGGAATTATATAGGAATTAATATTACTCAATGGAAACTGTTATTAAACTTTAATCCAGAAGCATTAGAAGGACTTTCTTCAACTACTGTCAAATGTCTCAATGAACAACAAATCAAGGTTAGTAAGAAAACTTATTGAAATTGTAATTTATAATATTATCTTTATATCTTTAAACTTTTTATTAATAATATTTTACAATATATAGTTAATGGATGGATCTCATATGAAATATTTAACACCCAAGTCTGCAAATGTATTACTGGAAAATCATTCTGAATTTTTAGATTTTCAAACAAAAGAAACACTAATACAATTAGTGAACTTTGAAATTAAAGTGAATAGTAGTATTAATGTTTTTGAAAGTACAAACTATTCAAATGAAATGCAAGCACATTCTAAAGCTCCTGCGATACACATATTATCTTTTTCAATCTTATTTGCTATACTTATAGTATTTTTCTTCAATAATACTGTTTAATATTGTGTATTTATAATTATTATTGAGTTGTCTGTATAGATAAACATTTTTATTTTTATTATTGGTGTAGAGTGTTTAATGAATATTATGTTTTATGTTTTAAAGATTTTTATACTATACAATATTATATATTTTTTATAGCATTATGGATTTTATTTTATTGTTTACTATGAGTCAAATGACAATCTACATTTCTGGACAGTATGCAAGATTTTTTTGTTAGAAATAAAAAAATTAGATATGTTTTTTTTTTCACATAATTATTAACTGTAGTCAATTAATAAAAATTATTATGGGTACCTTAATAGGTGCTTTACATATAACAGTAAATTAATTTAGGGGAAATAACAGAAGGGAAATCTAATAAGTATGACTATGAGTATATTATATGTTTAGATAAGATTATCTAAACTCTACAGACTATATTAAAAGTATTCTGTTATATAACTGAAAATCTTCAGACTTCATGAAGTATTTTGATCAAACCTATATTTTTGGAACTATCAGAATTGTAATTTTACAACCAGACAAACCACATTCCGCCAATTTTCCCACCTGTCACCTGTTACTGTTACATGTTATATTCAAAACAACTTCAAAATTTGGAATGTACAAACAACCAAACAGAAGGATTTAATTATTTATTTTTAAACAATAATACTTAAGTCATTCCTAAATTTATTATTCATTAATTAAAATAAATTAGATTAGAGATTAGATTCTGATAAAACCAAACTAAATCAATTTATATTAAGTTATTTACAACCAATTATTTTTTAATAGATACATATTTTTGGTAACCGTAAAAAAACCAAAACAAAAATAATCCAAGGAAAAACATTAAATTTTAATAATATAAAAAATATACTTAGATTCTGAGCCGAGATATGAATTTATTTATTATACAAAATGTTTTTTTTCTTTTATTAGCAATAAAAAAAGGTTCACTCTATCTACCTATACATTTAATAAAAAAAATAAAAAATTCCTCGTAAGTTGATATATCATATATTGTTATTGTTGCTATTTAAAAGAGATATTTTCATACCCGACTAAATTAAAAAAATTGTTAAAATCATGAAGACACTCAAATATTTCTAGTTGAAAATTTATCAAAGGTTCAATTTTTAAAGGTAAGGCTTGCAAATTTAATTTTTCAAAAAAGGTGGAAAAATGTGTACCACTGCTATAGTAGTGTATTATGTTATTTTAATAGATGTATTACACTTAAATTCAATGATAAATTGTTGTACAATACTCAAAACAATTTGAACGGAGGCAGAGTGTGTCAGCCTAGTATACTTGTATAAATAATCGAATTTAATAATTATAAAAAAAGTTAGTAAATCGACAATATGTCATGGGCGGTGTACTGGTGTGAGTTATAAATAGCTATGAATAGCGTTACTTTCAAGTAAACTTTTTTTTGTTTAAGATAGAAAAACATGTGAGGAATCTTCTTGTCAATTTTCAATTGTTAGGTTTGAATGGAACATTTTTTATGTATTTCTTACTGAAAAATAGTTTGCAAAATTTGAACTAAAGAGATAACAAATAACTATGCATAATATTATGTATCTTTAATATTTTTTAACTGCTATCATAACTATTATGAAAACCCTAGCATTACATTTTCAAGCTTTTTTATCGAGTGAAATTTTTTTTACTGGCAATAAATAGCTCAAATGAGTCAACATTTTTGAAAATTTTAAGTAGATACAGTTATTCGTTTTCTAATTACTACAAAATATCAAAAATCGTTTAATTGAAATTCGTTCTATAATATATCAAATATTGAAGTATCAATGTTTTTTTTATTAATTGGCAATAGCTTATAGTATGTATCAATATTGCATACACTAAACGCCGTGTTACATTCAAAATTAGGTGACAAGCATTGAAGCATTCTAAATTTAATATACCTAGTTAACCTAATATATAATATATTTAATTATTTTTTTTTAATCCCTCAACTTTCACTATCATGGTATAATATACAGTAAACCCTTCTAATAACGGAGACTCTATAAGATGGAAATCTCCTTAAAGAAGAAAATAACAATAGTTCTGAATAATCAATATCCTTTAGACTTGTTTTAGTTTCCCTTTATACCGGAAACTTCTTTTTATTGGAAAGATCAGTTGCTACGACTACGAGCAATTCCATTATAAGGAAGTTTTACTGTATTGCTTATAGTAATTTTTATAATAGATCAATATTGTATACATTTAAGGCGAGTTCTATTTATAGGGGTGAATACTTGAAAAATGACGAACTCAACTAATTTGGTGTCAAATGTCAATACATATAATATTTTACATATGCACCCGTTCACTTAAGCAGTAGCATTCTTCAAGTAAAGTTTATTCTTTTTTGAGTCAGTGGAGTTGAAATTAAATAGTTCAATATTATCGTAACTACTAGGTAACTACAATAGTAGGTACAATGTATCGGATATAAAATTGTGTCACTATTCATTCATGGGTGCGAATTAATTTATTTGTTATGAATTAGTTTATTATTATCACATTGATCATAGTATTTTGTAATTGCATCGATTTATAGTATATGAGAAATACACAGTAAGT
This sequence comes from Nasonovia ribisnigri, assembly GCA_027563435.1. Lineage (NCBI taxonomy): Eukaryota > Metazoa > Arthropoda > Insecta > Hemiptera > Aphididae > Nasonovia > Nasonovia ribisnigri. Next base: position 207,190 of record JANEHU010001750.1, read on the forward strand.
AGTCGAAATAATGCTTCGATTTTCAATTTCAGTATATTTTCTGATAGGAAAGTGAATCTAGTTGGTACTTTAGGGGATAAAAAAAGTAAAAGTCAAAAAAATCATAATAGTTTTCAAATGTGCATGGAAAAAACAAAAGACAAATTAAGAAAAAACGGGAAGTTTTACGCAAAATTGGTTTTTGACAAATTCGATATTGGTCTTTGGTGTAACTCTTGAACAAATTACCGTATACCCATGGAATTTTACTGGTTATTTATAGTATCATTTCCTATATACGATACAATTTTCAAAATGTCTTGACTATCGTTTTGAGCTGTTTATGACTTTATGGACACATTCAGTTTTTTTTTCTATAAATGTTTCATTGGATCAAAAAGCTTGAAAATTGAATACAAGGATCCTGATATAGTGTAACAATAGTAGTTGAAAAATATTAAAAATATGTAGGCACATTTTTTTATAAGCATTTAAATTCAGATTTTTGACAATATTTATGAAATTTAAAAGTTAAAAATTATTTTGTAATTAAAAATTGATAAAATGTTTGATAGCCAAGGATTAAATATGTAAAACAAGGTTCCACGTAAGTAGGATATTCTGTAACCAAATAATCTCAAAATATAAACACACAGTTTTTTTTATAAATATTTTATGATCAAATTTGAACGAAAGTACTTATTAATAATAACCAAAAATAAAGGTTTTAGTTGTTTTGTTGTAATTTTAAAATATTAATTTAACTTACCAGCTATCGTATTAAAAATAATTAATAAGTAATAACAATATAAATATAATATAAAATATCCACACTGACGAACCGTCTCACTTCAGAATCGTTTTTCGTATACAATCATATTATATCATTGAGTTAAAATGTAATACCATCCATTAAACAGTAACCACTTGTAGCCTACTGTACAGCAGAGCAACATCCACTTACCCGCTTTTTTATTATTGGTTGGAGAAAATTTAAGAAATTGAAAAAATGTGGAATCAACTGGAATCGTGACGTGAACGCAGCCCGGAAAATCGCCAGGAGACTCATTGATTATGGACAAAAATATGGAAAAATTATGTAATACTATTGTAAACGCCGGATGAGAAATTGCTCGTTCGGCCGACGCGTCTATTTAGTTATAATATGGTGTATTATATATAATATATATATATGTAAATACGATTATATAATGAATAAATAACGAAGTCATAACTTCTAGTTGTACGGGGTCATAATATTATGTCCTACTGTGACGCAAAGAGTTAAGAGCCCGAACATGCTTTATCTGTATCTATACTAATTACAACCGTACAACATTTAATACATTACTGCACGTATGTACATATCGTAGAATTAATATAATATTATCATATCGTGTTGTTAGTTTTAATATTAGAGTGAATTTATTAATTATTAAATTTTAAAAGTATTTATCTTTGAATTTTAGATTCTGAGCGGAGTACCTAATGAAGGTATCGATTTTACAGTGTGTTCTTTTTCTGTCTGCAATCACTTTTAGGGCATTAATAAAACCTTCGATTTTTAATTTTGAGGTTGTTTCTGATAGCAAATTGTATCTAGCTGTTATTTTGCGGTGTCATAAGTAAAATATTTCCAGTTTACCTAATTTTCAAAATAAGAAAAGAGTTGAGCTTACAGTTAATTTTACTCCATTAAAAGTACAATTTGTCAGCTCTTTGTTTCCATCAATTAATTATTGGGGGCAGATGTGTCCAGTTCTTAATCGAAAAGATTAATTGATTCTATTTTCTCAAAGGTTGGCAAGGATACGAGGACACCATTATTATATATTTTATTTATCCAGTGGTTGTACGGTATATTGGTAAACAGTTTGAATTGGTTTGGTTTTAAATTGTAAAAATACAAAATGTACAAAAATAATTTTAATACTTGAAACCTGAGAATACATAAATAAAATATAAAATTTTAACATAAATGCTTAGGATAAAAATTGGTACTAATATGCAACATCATATAAATTAAATATTTAATCATATAACAATTAATAGTTTAACAAATTATAATAAATATTTGTAATGAATATAAAAATATTTTCAATGTAAGTAAATATTTTACAAAATGTGCATGTTCACTCACAATTAATTACCTGTCTTTTCTTTACATTTTATTAATAAATAAATATTTTTTGTTAATTTTATAACATATATTATAAACTATTGTATAGTTTTTTTACGGTATTTTATTCTGTACCAAAATCTTCATCATTATTTGCCATTGTCACACTTGTTACATCTTTTACTATCATTTCAGCTACTTGCCATGCCATATCTTCCTGCATTTTTACACCCTCTTTATTCACAAATTTTTTCATCATTCTCCTGATGCCAGATTCTAAAAAATAATATTAATAATTCATGTAATTATAAGAAATTAAAATATAAATTTAACACACCTTTGTTTTTATCTGGATCTGGTTCTATGTTCCTTTCAAAACGTCCGTATTCATCAACTCGACCAAAACTTAGACCACTAAAATAAAAAGAAAATACAAGCATGTATGATAGTAAAACAAATATAATAATTCATACAATTATTTTTTAACTTCTGTTTTTATAAATTTAATAATTTAATTTAAATTATTGTTTTTTTTTATTTTACATATAGAATTTAGCAATAGAATAATGTTCCTTATAATAATTAAAGATATATATATATATTATTAAACTATATGAAAAAGTTTTTGAACATTTCAATCCATGTTAGCCAAAAAAGCTATGTATACAAATTACCTTTATCGTATTGAGTTTCACATCTTCATTTAAACATCATACATAAATAAAAAAATAAAGTGGAACATAAATAATTATTGAACTAGTTGTAACAAATTGTCAAACACTTTTATACAACACAACTTTCAATAAACTATTATTATTTTTATTATATTAAGATATTTTGCCGTAGGTATAATGTATAATGTCAGTACACTGGAGGTAAAGGACAACCGTCCATTTTTTATAAAATTGGGTTAGCTCCATGTTCTTGTTGTACATTTTTTGCTCTATCTAAAGGTAACGGCACTATGTCTAGTTATCATTAGTAACGGAAATAAGACTAGAAAATAAAACCACGTTCACTTTTTAGAGGCTAAAAAACACCATTGTGTAGTGATAGGTCCCACTATCTCCAGTAAAATTACTATTTTGTGACATAGTGTCATTTACCTCCAGGGTATAGATATACTATTAAATAATTAGAAGTTAACATTGCGCTCACCTTTGCTGTCTTTTTCTCCATAATGAATCTGTACTGGCTGAATAAGGTAAAAGAGAAGACATAGATCGTTTTGAATTAGTACTATACTCAGAAACTGATGAGCTTGATGATTCGTTGTCTTGAGATAGAGATTGATAGGAATTTCCAGCTTTTATTAATTCAGATAAATACCGTACATAATGTTGAGATGATAGGAATGGCATTAAACATCTATGACGTAAAAATGCTAGGACTACTAAAACGGCAGATTTAAAACACTGGCTAATTGTTGTAACGGTTTGGCCTTGTATGTCAGCTGGACATATAGATTCTTCGACAGTAATTCTAACTTGATCAGAAAAACCAAGTGAACATGTTGCTTGAAGAGAGAGATACCTGTTAAAATGCTCTTATTATAACAACATATTTATACTAATTATTAATCAATGTTAATTACTTTTCATAAATACAAATAGCGTCACTTTGTGCTTGTTCATAGTTAACTGAAGTACTTTTTAATTGTTCAACACAACTTTTAAAATTTGTAGCTGCCAACCAAAACTCAAGAATAGATCTACACCCTTCACTATCAAGGAACTGTAAAAAAAAACAAGAACAACAATTTATATAATTATAATTAAAAAGTAATAGTTAATTAATCAATTACTTTTAAATTAACTAGTTAAATACTATTTTGTTTAATTCTGTTAAAATTGTAATAGTCAATAGTATATTATTTATACAATTAAACATCAATCATTATCTAAATGTACAAATCAAATGTTTTAATCTGTGTCTTTTAGAGAAGATGTTTTTTTGTCACAATGATAATGGTTATAAATAGTAAATACTTTAGCTTAAAATAATAGTAGGCAATTAAGAACCTGACAAAAATAATCATTTTAATATGAATAAAATATAATAGTTGTGCAAGTTTAAATTACATTTTCTACGAAATTAATCTTATAAAATCTATGAATATTATGTTAGATAATAAACTGATATGCGCAATACAATTTGTATAGTTACAAATAATCTATATAACTGCTTTTTAATATATATTTCTCAATAATTATACAAATTAAAAACTAACATTTTTTGATTTTTGAAAATTAAATGCTAAAAAATGGAATTAAAATAATATTAAATGTATTACTTATTATACATAACAAAATTAAGTGTATAGGTACTATCGTCTATCATAATATATTATGCATAGTAGTAAGAAGTCTAAATTCTAAAAAATTCACCTATTTTTAATGTTTTGATAAATCATTTAAAGTATACTGATAAAGATCTAATTAAAATTAATGTCATGAATGTAATCATAATACCTCCATGAAATAAGAAAGAAGTCCATCACAAAGCAGTATATCACCAAGAGTAACTTGTCCACCTGTTAAGACATCTACTTGGTATTTACAAAACATATCAGTCTGGACAAAACTATTCCAATACCTAAGGATAATAAATGTATATAATAATATATTATGTACAATTTAAAGTTTATTTAGCATCTATCTATAACTATAAAGCAGTAAATATATGTTGTAAGATACTTACTCTTGTAATATTACATAAACCTTATCTGTAACTTCTTTTAAATCACCAATATCTAAATGTTTACTATGATTATTAATTTTTGCTATTAATTGATCGGGAAAATGAATCCGATGAACTGAGATGTTTCTTAATAAATTTGTACGTAATAACTCATCTTCAATATCTGTACGACCCAATAATGCCATGTATAAATGGTAAAGTGATAATACATTTCTGTGATCTAAAAATTGTCTAAACATGGATAAAAGTGCACTATTATCCAACACCAATGCTTCACCGAAATGTAATGATAATCTACATTTTTCCAGAGCATAAAGATCTGTTGAAAATTAAAAATCTAATAAATACTTTAACTTCACAAAGAGAATAGTATAATATTACATACCACTCTCGCCATATTCAAAATCTTTGAGAGGCAGGAGCCCATCACAGCTAATGCTCAGCCCAACGTTATTGATATTAGCCGATGACGTTGGACTTTTTTTAGATTGAATTGTTTTCCAAAAATTGAGCATCGTATCATATTAGTTAAGTTTGTCTGGCTTCAATTGATATAAATGGTTTAAGACATAGAATTATTCATCACAAACAAGGACATTAGACCTGATTCACTAATAATGAAAACAAAAATTAATACATTATTAGGTACTTGGTTAGTTAAAATATGCATGTGAATATTATAACAAAAAAGGATAGTTTATTAAAATATGTATAGAACTTTGAAAACTAACGACTCTATTTCAATGTAGTTGATTTACATCATTATTTTAATATGTATGTTAAATAGGTACTTAAATGTATAATGTTACTTTGAAGTTAAAATGCAATTATTATCATTACTTTTCAAAATTATGCTTGATTTATCCGTCTCCATGTACCATGTACGATACTATAGGATGTTGTTACTTGGGTCGACTTGTTATCACATTTTATGTATTCGTATTTCGTAGTGTTTATCACAACTCACAAGCATAACCAAAATGATAAATGTATCTATCTGACACCTGTTAGGTACCCATCACGATTTAAGATAGTATTTTAAATCGTGGTACCCATACAACTATATATTATTTACTATAACTATCAGCAACCCCTACCACAACCAAAGTCCACAGTAAGTATTGTCATTGGTAGCATTTCAGTAAATTTGTAGGTAGGTACATGCTAAAAATTAAAATACTAATTACCATATAATGTCTAATATAGTAATATTCAAGTATTTAATAGTTAACACTAAATACACGCCGATATTCCATGCACGTTTTGATTATTTTTAACACTAATTAAGTATTAATAATTCAATAGGTACCTACAACTACCTAGGAATTCAGTCGTTAAACTATACCTATTGAACATCAATGACAATATTATTTTTACCAACCAAAATACGTAATATCTATCAAAGATTAAATGTATCACAAGTCCATAAGATATCTTAATTCGCGGTACCTACCTACTTATAAGACATAAATATACTTTATAGTTTATACTTGACTATAATTATATGTCTATATATGTAATTTAATTTATTAGGTAGGTACTTATTTTATAAAATTATTAAAACTATTCATGCAACCATGCCAATTGCCCATTGGCCATTATTTATAATATTATACATCATCAAAGCAAACTCATGTCCCTTGGGACAACATAATATTTTATATTTCACGGTGACAGTCGACACGGACAATGATTTAAAGTTATTAGACCTTGAACCAATTGTTAATCTCGTCAATCTCAGAACGTTCATGCATTCCGGAAACACGGAATTATTCCGGTGGTTAATCTTTTTAATAACTCCAGTCACAAAGTCGCATGGCTGTTATTTTTACTCACCTACTTAAACCTAAGGCCCCGTATGATACGCGTCTATGACCATGTGAAAGGGGCCTAATGGATTTGCAAATGGTAATATTATCGAATAAAATATTAGTGGTCCCAGACCCTATGGGTATAGGCTATAGTGTCCTACGTGACAACATATTAAAGTATTTAAATATATCAAAACGATATCTTATAAGACACGATAACATAAAAATTAATATATTAAACATGTTTCACGTAAGTATAGGTTATTCTGTAGATAACCAAAAAATCTCAAAAATATAAAGACAGTTTATTATAGTTACTTTATGACAAAATTTGGACGAAATAGTTGTTATTTTATAGTATTAATTCAACTTACCAGCTATCGTATTAATAATAATAGTAATAATAATATAAATATAATATTAAAAATATCTACACTGACAAACCGTCTCCTCAGGTTTTTTATATACAATGAAATTATATCATTGAATTTAAATTTAATACCATCCATAATAATACAGTGACCCACTATTGTAACCAACTGACTACTGTACAGCAGAGCGACATCCACTTGTCCGCTATTTTTGACTTATAGCTTATAGCACAATATACCATGACGTATACATATTGTATTCATATTTATATTTATTATATATTTATATTTCAATCCATATTTTATACAATTAACAATTAATTATTAATTCATTATATATATAATATTTTGTTATAAGTATACATGGTAATTACTAATTAGGAATATAATATAGGTACCTACGTGAGTTCACATTTATACATTTATGCTTTTTTCCTAGGTGTGTTTACTTTTCTAGACTTTTTTCGGTTGGCTTTAATTCAACGATTCAGGGACTGGTCGCATTTTAAACAAGAATTTATTTTCACCCACGCTCGCACGACCGACCACAGAGATTTTCTCGGTATAGCTCACCTATCCAATTCGTCCCTTTACTGCTGTACTTACCTATTGTGGCTATTTCAATATATATATAGTACAATCGTCTATATTTATAAACATTTAATTTGACTAATCGGTGTAAAGTTGATCGGACTATGGACAATTATTTTCAATATTTATATGATATACCTACTGGCCTGCATCGTACAATCAAAAGGAAAACAATTGGGAAGTCCCTATGCAGTCTGAACTCTGATTCGTAGTAAGTTAGGGTCAGTATACACTATACCTCATCGATGAGTATAGGTCATAAACTAATGATAAATTTATCAAATAGATAAACAATTAGATCTAATGGATAAATTTTAATTCAATGATAAATCATTGATATTATAAACGATTCTGGCGGAAACACTAAATAGTATTATATTCAGCCTATATTTCAAAGAATAAGGTACCTATTTTTAAAATAATAAAGTAAAATAAAGTAAAATTATAGATATAATATATAGTGTAAGTGTGTTCTTAATGTTTTATTCTTCTGATGATGAATCTTCTTTGCTATTCGTTTGTAGAATGTCCTGGGGGAGTCGAGGTCGCAGACGTCTGTTTTGTGTTTTTTGTCCAAGGTTGTAGTGACGGGCTCCGTCCGAATTTTTTAGATTGGCGTGAAAGTTTTGGAATTGGGTCATTATCCATTTGTTAATAAAGGGTATACTCGTATCGTTGTGGATTTGACTGTTTCTCATGAACCACGGAGCTTTGAGGCAAATCCTCAAAAATTTATTTTGTAAAGTTTGTAACTTTTTTATTTTTATGGGTGACGCGGCTGCCCAAACAGGACAGGCGTAGGATATCAAAGGCCTTATTATTGATGTGTACAGAAGGAGTGACGATTTTATCTGGAGTGTAGATTTAAAATTTATTAAGGGGTAGAGCATTCTCATTCTGGCATAGCCCTGTGACCTATTTAATATACTATATTACTTAATTATACTGATATAATTAGTCGTGCGGTAGGTTGAACAATTTTTTTCAAAAACAAATCGCATATAATAGTACCTACATACCACAACCATATTATATTATATATTTATATCTATTACATATATAAACTTAGTAACCCAGCAATAATTGTTATTTGTCACATTCTGTTCCAATGCTAGCCCAAATAGGTCTGACGTACACGGAAACGTGTGTTTCGAGTGACTCACGATCAATATGCCAAATCTGCTCTATGGATCCTTTTTTCCGGACCATCTCATCGATATATATCAAGAGGATGAAAAGTTCAAGACAGTGTTCTACAAGTCAGTGGAGTACATCTTGTCCATCAAGGGGGTGAACTATGAGCTTGTGAGTTGTGGGACAACTCGTAGAAAGGCTGTTTAGATGAAGTTAGACCCTATCGTCCTTATCGCTACCACGATGCTGTTGGAGCCTGGAGGTGAAACCAACTATAAGGTTCTTCATCCCTCCTTCTACAAGAAAAAGTACTATATGATACCACTGGTGGAACGACGATTACGACAGATCCTGCACGAGATTCGATAGTGGTGAACTCTGGCTGGCTTGGGAATTGGCAAAATTAGACTCTCAGTCAAATCGATATCTGTGTCGGCTTGTCCCGTCTTCCATTCTACCTTTTAAAATATACTGTTAGTACTGTAGGTACTTGACATTTTTACTAAATGTTTATACAACTATATAAGTATTTTTTATCAGGGCTTGCAAACGTTATGATAATTATTCTATGACATTATTCTATTCTGTGGTTGTATTTGACAAAAAACGATTGAAATTTGTAAACGTAATTATAACGGAAAGCGATAATCAACAAAAATTAAATACCGCAAAACGTAATTTATAGAATATCATTAAACGAAAAATAACACAAACTGAAATAATTTAAAATCAATTTATTTACAAGTTATATTAATTTTATTGATTTCGTAGAAATATTTATTTTATGCGATTTATTTTTGTCTTAGTATAACAACCTAAGATTTGATTATAAATTATATTCCGTATTCGGGCCATTACCGGCCCGCATTATTTTATTAGAATCTGAGCAGAGCGATGAATGTATTTTTAAATTTAATAGGTATTAACAATATTAATTTTATTGCCGATAGAAAATACCTAGACGTAATGTAGATAGTAATAAGTAATAACTAATAATAATTAATAATGTTTAATGATGGCATGATGCCCCGATAATTGCGCTGTAGAATATGAATATGAATGCTGGATTATTAGAAAATGTTAGGTAAAATAACGATAAACAAAAGACTTGTGTAACGTTTTAATTGTAAATAACATAAAACAATTTTTTTTTCAAATGCAAGCCCTGTTTTTTATACATTAAATAATATTAAAAAATATTTGGACTCTTTTTGAGTTATTTATAGACGTATAAAATATATGAGAGTAAAAATTATCGTTTTTCCTTATTTACTGTAAATAAATGAAATTTTCATCAAATGTTTACATTGGCATTTTCTATACACCAAAAAAATTCAAGCGAAAAATACTTTAAAACATACAAGGGTTCTCATAAGTTGTTGTTAGTGGAAATTAAAAAAAAAGAAGAGAGGGTGACGGGGAGGGGGTTGATCATCTTCTCTCCCATCTGTGGTATGTCACTGATTGATATTAGCTTCTTAAGTCAAATGTAGTGTAAAGTAAACACAATACAATGCAACTTTTGTTTGGATTAGAAATATAATATGTGGATCATAATAATCATTATGAAAAAAAGATTATTGTAGTAGGTTGGCCATCTACCTTTACTCAAGCAATCTTTTTTTGGATATTCTTTTATAGAACTGCATGAGTAAAGCTAATAAGGACTACCTATTATAAAAAATAAAACTGTACATTAAATAAGCATAAATTTTAGGAACATTTTATTAATACATACAGTATCTAATACATTTATATATTGCATGACTAGGTTATATTGATTAGGTATCACATTGTAAAAGAAAAACTTGAATTTTACTCAGTTAGGTTAAAAATATTTTACTAAGAATATAGTATCAATACCATGGTTAAAACATTTTAAATTGGTTGACTAATTACATCATAAATAATATTTTTGCTGTACTCCCAAAATAGTAGAAATATGTCTCTTAATGGGTAGCGAATTAGAGATTTGGATGATCTGAAAAAAAAAAACCATGAAAAATTACAATACTAATTGTTTTTATAGGTAATATTATAATATGAATTTATTTTGTAAGCACTAAATACTACATTCAATATGTTTTAAAAGAGAGATATAACTCTCAGGAATAACATTTTAATTTTGGCTTGACTTTTAAAACTATACACAATGATACAATCTATAAATTATACTATATGTATATTGCGAGAAAACCAAACTTGAGATTTTCAATTTTTAATTAAAGATTATCTTCATTGAATCCTTTTGAAGAATTACTTGAATGCAAATTATATTAATTAGTAAATATAGATGTTCAATTGTACTATATTATACTAATAGCTGATCCCGGGCACTTTGTTGCTAGTAAAAATTGTGATTGTTCAACTATTTTTGGGTGTAACTAGCTGCAGTAAGTTTAACTCAGCCACCTTGGTAGGCAATGTGTAAAAATTGTATTTGATGCATGTTTGTACCTGATCTTTCCGATTAACCAATGGCAACCAATAAAGTAATAAAATATACTAATTTATACTAATTATTTCTCCTAGAACCAAATACCAATAGCAACCATTTATAAACAAAAATGTCTATCGTAAATCTCAAAATCTCTGTTTAAGCACCTCCCTGAGTAGGACCAGGGTCCAATTGTGAATCTAAATCATCCCAGGAACCACTCAAACAGATACAAAAAATGTCATCAAAACCATTCCAGTCATTTAGGAACATTCTTTTTTATATGTATAGATAAATTATTACATACTTTATAAATTCATTTTCACTGGCGTAACTGGATAAAAGTCTGGGGGGGGGATGGGCAGTATAATTTATTGTTGGATTATCTGGGGGGGGGGAGAAATGATACCTTTGACCCTTCACCAAAATGTCTGGGGTGGCAAGTGTCCCCCTTGCCCCTCCGCCGAAATTACGCCACTGTTCATTCTAATATATCAGTATAGTTCTCTATAAAACTCACCTGCAGTTTATATTTCTACATTTAAACATAAACATATGTTCACGATCACGTGTATGGCAAATACTTTGACAATAATGATTGCATTTTAATTGCTGCATACAAGGACGAGGACATTTTCGATTCACAAAATCTTCAGATTTGGAGACTTTTGATAACGTACCTTTATGTATGGAACACTCTAGAGTTAATTCATTTCCTAAAAATAGATTCAATTTCAAATAAATAAATAAAAAATTAAATAATAATTATATACCAATGGAGCATAGACTTTTAAGAGAACTTTTTACACTATTCCACAGTTCACATTGGCTTATAAGATTGCTTATGTTTCCAATAATGTATAATCCAGATTTTGCTCTTGTTAAAGCCACACATATCCGATTTTCATGTTTCCAAAATCCTGTATCTCCTTTAGTACTATGTATAGTGGATAGTATTACAATTTCACATTCAGTTAGTGAGCAATTATCCACAGAAGATATATTTATGTTTTTAATAAGTAATGATTCTTCTTTAAGCTAATCATTAAAATTCCAATATAAATTAAAAATACTTTAAAATTATAGGTTTTCTAAACTAATTTACCTTTACAAGTTCATAAACTTGATCTTTATGTGCTGTTAAAATCATTATATTTTCTGGTTTATAATTTTGTAAGCAAAGATAACGAGCAAGTCCAATTGCAAATTTAACTTCATGTAAATTTACGTGACTTTTATCCTAGTTAATTGAATTTGATTAGTTAAATATAATAAAATACTAATACAAAATTATAAATTAATACCTCTGTAATATTATGATCAATGAAGTACACATTTTGTGTTACTCCAATAACATTTGGTAAATTACAAGTATGTTCACTACTTTCCAATTGATCAGTAATGGATGGTAGGACTAATGACATTATTTCTGGTCGCATTCTGAATTGTTTTATAAGTCTATTTAAAGGTAAACCATTATTTATTGTTCGTTCCATAAGTGTTTGATTAAAATTATAAGTTTTGGCCAATGTGTATGATGATGTCTTTGGACGTTCTACCTTATGATCTCCTAAAATAATTAAAATAAAAGTTAATAAATAATAAAATAATACTACCTATTTGTTGAATAGGCAGAATTCTAAACAAAACTAAAGTTAAATTAAATTTTGTTTATAAAAAGAATTATCTAAAGTTATAAATTAGTAAAGAAATATTTAGGAAATAACTACATATTACATAGGTAGTATTAATTTATTAAATTATAAGTGATAATAGTCAAGTAATCATGGCTAGCTTGCAGACTTGTTTTAGCTGACAAAGCATAACAATTCTGAATGATAAAATTATTCAATTTTTATTTTTTATTTACGCATAGGTATAATAACTTCAAATATTTAATTATAATACAGTCAAAGCATCCTTTACGTAGAGTATATTGCTTTGCTAATAAAGTGAATATTAATTTATCTACTTTCAGTCAAAGCCATAAAAAGTGACATGTCACTGCATTTGCATAGCATTACATTTTTTATAATAAAAAAAGTATTTGCGTGATACCATAAGCTAGGTGGCCGTGAAAATATTTTTATTATCCCTAAACTTGTTTGAAAAAGTTAGATTTACTATATTTATATTTCTACATTAATTATCTTCTTTATAAGTATTTTAATTACTCCTTGTCCCAAAGTCGATTAAACCAAATAAATAAATATATTTCTAATTTGAATATTAAATGTATAAAAAAAATATATATTTTTTTACAACATTCTACAACTGTACCATTCATTATAGTATTTAAAATCAATGATGATAGGTACTTAACATAAATTCATTAATTATGAATAAATAAAACTTAATATCTTATAAAAATTTACCAATTAGAATCAAATGTTGACAATGCTCAGTCAATGATGCAACTATGAATGGTTCTAACGTCTCTGTTCCCTCTTCCACAATAACTAAACAAAACAATATTGTACATTACCTAATTGAAATTAATTAATTTATCAATTTGTATTTTAGAGTACAACTGAATTTAAAGTAATGCATCTATTTCTTTGAATAAACACATTTATGACAATTAAATTAATTTAAAAATAGCCTTTCGTATTATAATTTGAAAACAGTAGTAAATTACAAAATAGTATAAATAACAATAAATGTCATACATTTAATTGAATTGGTTAATATTACTGTATTTTATACTATATATCACTATAATATTTGATACTATTTCAACAAAATAAAACATGGTTAAAATTATTTAGAATTAAATTTAATATATTTTAATTCTTATAAAAGTACTTACCAATTGGAGGTTTTAAACGTTCTAATAAATCTTTGTTTTTTACTGCTCCAGTAGTGGTAAGCCCAATTACATAAATATCATCTAATAAATTCATAGTTTGTGTCAATCTATCCTCATCGAGTTTTTTACATAAGTCATTATACTCATGCCATGTTGGAATTAAAATATTCTTATACTCATTAACAATTATATGTACCCATTTATAGTATAACACCCATCTTTGATCTGCTGGAATTAAATGGATATCATCCACAATGATTGGACTTTCTTCTGAATTATCAAAAGATAACATGTACTCAAAGTATTCATAAAATTTCTTCAGCATGGTCAACTGTTGTTTGATTTTTAATGAGTGGTATTCACTGCCTTCAGTAACTTGTTCGGTCAGTTCTGACAAACGTTGTTTTATATCATCTAAAATAAGACAATGTTGAGAGCCTTGTACATGATCTACTTTATATTTTTTAAACATCTTGTCCACAGGATATGGATGAAATAGCCAGTTAAGAAAATCCCAAGAATCTATAAAGGTATTGAATGCCACTTTAGGTACTACATTCTTCAAAATACTCCAATCTAGAATACCCGAATATAATTTATCACATTTCTCACAGCAATCTAAAATGGCTTGCTCTTTAACTTTTAAATTTTTTTCTAAGACATTATTTATTTTTAGTTTGTTAAGTTTTACTATCTTCTTTAAGCTATATTTCTTTAAAGCTTCACATTTTGATTGACTACCAATTCTGACCAGTTTGTCAGTTATTTTCAGGATACCTTCTAAAAAATGATCTAATGTGAGGTTATTATTACAAATAACAGCAATAGGTTTATTTAGCCGCCCTGTTACGTATAAATTTTCAATCATTGCTTTTACAACTCGTTGGCCAATAAATGTTTTGCCTGAACCCGGAACACCTTGAATTAAAACACATTTATGGGTCAATGCTGCTTTAAATGCTTCATACTGACTGCTTTCTTGTTGCAGATAAATTTCTGTAGGCCATTCTTCATCATTCAAAATATTAAATTTGTAATCATCAATATCATACTTTTGATAATCAACGTCATTTAAGTATTTAGGTGCACAGTGTTTGTTTGTGGCAAAAACTATATACTCTTTCAATGGAATTGAGTTCATCTGTTGAAGAGCTTTCAGTGTCCAATTGTAAGGTACATAAAATTGTTCACACAGTGCCATTGATAAAATTGTGTTTGGTCTTATATCAATATTATCAAGCATTTCTATTAATATAATCCCTTTTTTTAAGTATTCTACATCATCTTTCAGCACGAGTCCAGCAAAGAAAGTGTTGAAATCATCTTTAGAAAATAATAATAGGAACCCATTTATAAACAAATTGATGTTGTATGCATTGGGATCAAATTTAAATATAAAACCTAATTTGTTTGCAAAAAACTCTCTAGAACCATCAAACAATACATTACTGCATACTAGATTAGTGCCGACTGTAGTTTTATTTTTACGATAATACTGTACAGCTTTTCTTAATGGATGAATAAAATCTTCACGTAAGAGATGAAATTGTGTGTCTAAATAATGGTCTTCAGACTTGTATGGACCTTTAACAAGGTTGAATGGTAAATGTTTTACATAGTCAATATCATTTATAGTTGGATGAATGTATTGAGTTCTGAATGATTTAGAGAACTCTCCAGGAAGCTCTCCCATTTTTTTCTAAAATAAAATTAGAAATTAATGCCATGAATATCATTTACAGTAGTGGGCATTAGATAAATTAGGTTAAAAATAATTGCGTACTTACCAAAAGTTATAATAATTGATTTTGATTTTTGAGAATATTTTGAACTAAAAAATTTAAATATTAAGATATTTACTATTTTTTATAGTAATTTGTAAAACTTTGGTTTATTCATACTAGTTAAAAATTTAAATTACAACCAACACAATTGATATTAAACGTCTGTTATTTCCTAATGGCTATAATTTATAATAGTTAATATTAATTATTACAACGCATGATGTCATTGTATTAAAAATCATTATAGCCTTTAGGTAGCCCATTCATAATTTCAGAACTGGTATCATACTATTACGATTCTCGTATCGTGACTAGAACGTTATTATCACGAAGTATAATATAGAGGTTATACCACAGAATATATTATGAAATATATATTATATATGGTATATTTCATATAGTCTGTGGTTATACCACTCTACGGGTTATACGACGGCACGTCTGAGATTTTTACGAATGTTAACAATTTGGACTATCTGAGAAAATTTAAAGGAGTATATCATGGCGATGATTTTTTACATCGTTACACTGTTTTAAATCAAGATAATTAATGAAACTATTTGTAGCACATATTAATTGATGAAGGTTCATTGATTGACCACATACACCCAGGTATATTGAAGTCACCTATGATTAAAATATTTCAAATACATTAATGAGAGGAAATTATTCTTTCAACTAATTCGAAATACGCAGTGTTAATATAGTTATGTGTGTTTAGAGGTATATATAAACGCAACCTAATAACAATTTACAATTGTTATAATTTAATAAAGCAAAAACAAAGTCTATACCAATTACCAACAAGGAGTAAAGGTAAGCAATTTTAATAGCATCTCGGGGGGAATTGATAAGGCCGGTCGCCAGGTTCTACAGTAGTAAATGTCCCGTATTGTTGTATATAGTACTTGGTAACATACTAAACTAACATGAATATCATAAATCGCGTTTGCGCACATAGAATTATTAATTAACTAATTAATAGGTCTATAGTAGCATAGAACAATAGTAGTGCAGTTGTGCCTTGCGCACGAATTAAGATATACTCAAGACGTATATGTATATCTCACGATTTTAGATAATTAGATAGACTAAATCATGGTTTATCTTAATTGCATAGATAATATATTATCTAATTGGTGACCTTGCGCCATGGTTATCACAGGTTAGTATGATATCAACATTATTTTTTACGACAGCTGTTTATTCTTGAAGTTTTTATCATTTAACGCATAGGCCATAATATTATTATATCGTTGACTTTGGATAATAATTATTTTACCGATTTAAATTTTTTTCATATTACTATTGTTCTATACTAGTTGTGAATTGTGATAAGTATTGAAACACTAGTCACAGAATTTCGTGACTAGACTCGACTCGCTTCAACAGTTTGACAAAACCGTGCTCTGAATATTTTTGCTTATTTGTTAATCTGTGATTTATAATAAAAATATAATTTTAGTAAATTTAAGAAAACCCTAATAAACATGTGTTCCATAAACGCATAATAATGGACAATTTATCAAAATCATTGGACAGTTTTTTAAAAAACAAATTTATTCGATTTGGATTGCCATTTATGTTGTTGGTTGTTGGTGGATCATTTGGCCTCAGAGAATTTTCACAGATTCGATATGATCATCGGAAGGTTAAATTCATCAGTCCAGAAGAACTTAGGAAACAAGGTATTGAAATGAAACCTCGAGGCAGTATCACAATAGAAACTGAGTATAAAAAGCTTATGGAACAAGTTAATCTTGAAGATTATGAAAACAAAAGAATACCAAGACCACCTGGATTTGAAGACTGAAATAAAACTATACCTATTAAGTACTTGTTTTAGTATGTTTTTATATTAACAAATAAATGTGTTATAATATATATCAGCTATGCTAATTTTGTTTTACTTCAATCATCTGTTCAAGTAAAGTCATCAAAGTTGTAAACCTCTCTTGTATCTGTAAATTAAAGGATACATTATTATTATTATAATATGTTGTTTAATATGCATAAAGATAGTCATACCTCAGATACTGATCTTTGCGGTATTCGCCTATTGATTGTCTCCAATAATACTTCAATATCTTCAACTCTTTTACAAGTTTGTAGTATAATTTTATCTTCATCTATTGTCCATTTGTTTATCATTTGTTTTTCCGTTTCAGTATTGTATTGTTTGTCACTTACATGTTCATAACATTCAGATAAATTATCAATAGCTTCACTTTTTATAGTTATATTTTCATTTAGTAATGTTGTATTAATATTAGATGTTGAAGTAGCGAACAAATTACAGTCTGTTAACTTAGTTGAGTTATTTTGATCATCACATTGTTTCTCATTGCTAAGACTACTGAAGTTCAAGTCTTCATCAAATTCTCTTTTAATTTTAAGGTTATTTGATTCTACTAAACTTTTTTGGTGAATGTTATCAGCTGATTGGTTACAATTTTCAGAAAGATCACTATTAGTAATATTGTTGGTAAATTCTACTTGAATTTGGTTTGGTAATTGGTATTGCTCACATTTAATGTCTTCTTCGGGTAAATTATCAATACTAACAGGTGAATGTAAGAAATTTAATTCCTTTTTGATATCTTTCGAAACATCAATAACATTATTTTTATCTGAATAGACTTCGGCTTTAATTTCCATACTTTTTTCAAATACATCGGAATTTAAATCATCCAATCTTTCAGACTTGATTTGATTTGTAATTTCATAATCCTTTAGTATAGCATTTTCTTTAATGTCAACTTTTAATTTTTTTTTTGGTATAATTTTCACATTAGGTTCTGCTTTAGGAATACAAAAAAACACCATTTCACTGCTTTTCAATTCTTCATTAGTAACATGAACAATAGATTTTCCTATTTCAACACACAGTTCTTGCTCATCTTTACATTTAGGATTTTCATCTTTTTTATACTTTAGCTTCAAAGACTGTACTACTTTTGATTTTTGTCGTTTTTGTGATTTCACATCAATCAGATCTTCTTCAGATTCTATAAATGTAATAAATATAAGTTGGTAAAATATAATCACAAGTAAAAATACATTTTAACAACTAACCTGTTCCTGTGCTCCCTTTAATATCTTCTGCTGAGCCAGGAGAACTATTTTTTATCAAATTCTTTCTATTTTTTTGCTTTACTGTAGTATTTTCTTCTGTCTTATCAATCTTAGACTGTACGATAGATGAGTCAGCTCCTTCAAAATTTATTTTTGCTAATTTCAATCCTTCTAGAGTATCAAAGTAGATACGACCTTTAAAAAACTTAAAAAAAAAAAAGGAATTTTGTTTTATATTACATGGATTATTAAGTTAAAATTAGTTTTGTAATACTTAACTAATACAGTTTAAATAATATTAATTGTACCTATACAAAAGTATTAGATTTATGTAATGGTGAATTATTTAAACTGAATGAAATACTTTATAAATGTGTATACTATTTAAATAGTCAGAATTAGTAGAATATAGTAATAGCTTAATATTTTATAGTGTGAGTCACAAATATCATAAAAAATGGTTACCCATGCCCACTATTTCTTGTGGAGCTAAATACCAACAATAATAAAGATATCCTAAACTTGTCTTCAATTTTGCACACATATATAAAAGTCAAATTACCATATAGGACCAAGAGTGGTCCACCTCAGTGCCGTAACTGCCAGAATTACGATCACATCGCAAACTATTGTCACCGTCCTTCACGGTGTGTCAAATGTGGGAGCGACCACCATACAGAAGTTTGCACCAAATCCAAAACCAGTCCAGCCAAGTGCGCCCTATGCATGGGCAATCACACTTCCAATTACAAAGGATGTCAAATTTTCAAAGCTCTTCTCTAGTGACGCAAATCCACTCATTTAAAGCCACAGAATCTGAATCCGGTACTCACTTCTCTTCATCTCCAAACACCCCCTCTCCCTCCCAAAACTTCTCACGCCTCCTAATTCCAAAAATATACCACTACCTAATATCCACGCAATTAATAAGCCACTAACTAAGTTTATATCAGAACTTTCCTCTTTAATCACTCCCCTCATTACGCTCCTTACAGCTGTTCTAAATAAACATCTTGTTCCATAGTCCGATACTTTGATTACCTTTCTTATCTCATAATTAAATTAAATTAAAATATTTTTAATTGCCAGATATATAAATGTAAATATTGTACCTTATAGGTCTTCAATTCATATTATTATATAATTATTTTAAGTCAATATCATAATGTAATGTTTAATGTTATATTAGTACATCTTTGTAATTGTTGAGCTATCATAGTTTAAACTAGATGTTAAAAAAAATAAAAAATAAATGAAAAATGCCATCCTAATTAAAGTAGTTTAACATTTTATCTTCCATATAGGTTTTACAACCCAAAACAATTATGAGCTCCTCATTTTATCTATTTTTTTCTGTATAAATGTAGAAATATAATAACTTGAATTAAAATTTTAAAATGTCTAAAAAAAAAATTCAATAATACTATATTACTACTACATAATATCATTGATTCTAAATACTTCAAGTATTTAGTACCAATAGTATTCACTATTTATAATCAATTTTAATATTAAATTCAATGTCTTTTGAAGTATGTCTATTAGATATTGCTTAAAAATTTTTTTGTAAAGCTACAAATGGTACTATTTAAATAGACATATAAAAATAGAAATTTAAGTTCAATGTTAAAAAAAACTATTGATACCTTTAGTCCACAGGATCTACAATGTGTATTATCTCCAGGTTTATGACACATACAATGACATACATTTAATTGTGTATGATCTTCTGAATCTGATGGAATTATTTCTTCGTAATCTATTCCACAGTTAATACTTTGGTCAATATCCAAATCTTCCCAATTATCATCAGAAAAAAAGCTAAAATTGTATTCAACCAATTAGTAACGTTAAGAAATAAAAATGCAATACATATGCTACCATATTGCATACCTTTCAGGAGGATGTTCTGTTGGGATTAATTGAAAAAAACAATCAACTAAAATTGGATTACTTTTTAATAAAGGAAGCATAGCCGTATGTACTTCCAATGGAGTAATATTTTCACTTTTTGATAAATGAAACAAATTGTTTAGTATTTTACGGACTTGAGTTGGTTGTTTTTTCATGCAAACCTAATAAAAATGGAAAATTAATAAAAAGATTACTCAACATAGATAAGTCACATACTTGTAATTTTCTAATAAATTCTTTTATTCTAGTTAATTCTAGATAATCTGTGAACTTCCCAATTGATAAAGCTTGTCCTGGAAGTAAAAATCCTAAAAATTCATAGATTAAATCATCGTTTTTATCAGTTAATACTTCTGTTATTTGTTCGTATAAAAGATTAATATTGCTATCATCAGCGTCCCCAAAAGATGCTAAAAGTTTTATGGCTAGATCAAATGATTCTGTATCTAATCTTTCTCGCATTTTTTTCATATATCCCTCAGCATAATCTATAAAAAAAACATTAAAATAATTTATTATCATAACGAATAAATGTCTGAAGAAAAAAACATTTTAAAAAACATTGGTATACTACATAGCACATAGCTAATTTTTTTTTTAATTCTTTAATATTTATTTAGTAAAGCTAACCTAGGGAATTTGTCTTTAATATTATTCAATATAGTTTATAAAATATTATATAATTAATAAAAATTAATAATACCTTGAGCATATTGTGAGTATGATTGATCATTTTCAGGAAAAATTGCAGCCAAAGCAGTCTCATATTTTTTTTTTTTCTTTAAAATATTTGAGTTAGAAATATCACTTTTACGTTTAGGAGTACGATGATCTGATTCTGAAGTGTTCTATAAAGTATATACAATTTATAAATAATGTAGCAGTATTTTACACAATTTAAATTATTTTCAATGTACCTTTTTGATAGTTAGGTGTTTGATTGATCTGAAAAACAAACAAGGTAGCTTATTGTAGGTGGATAGATCCTAAGATTTTACGTTGCTACTTACTTCATATTATTATTAGTAGTCTCAGGATGAACATCATTAGCAATTTTGAGTTCCTCTATACCATCAATCTGGCATTGATCCATCATCGTATTTTTAAGCCTGCACAATACCAAATATAATCGAGTAAAAAAATAGGTACCTAGATACCGTATTACGAAATACAATTTACAAATTTATAATTATTAAAACTAAGTACAAACTACAAATTGCTATTTGTTTTTGTTGGCATTACTTATATTTGAAAAAAAAATAATGTTCAACTTTTTTAACTCGTATCTGTACTCTGTAGTTGCAATTGTTTGATAACTGAACAGCTGTTTTTCCTTATAATACTAATTACAACTTTACTATCTTACAACTGTTTCCAGGAAAATACTTGACAGAATTATCATTATTTTTCTATTGCTCAAATACTATTTATTATGTTGCATACGCTATGCACATTACTTTTTATGATAGGTACCAAGTATTATTAAAGAAAGTACTCAATATAATTAATGTCCTATTAATAAGTAAGATGCACTATTTTTGATCGACAGTTTCATTTATTTAAGACATATTATTAGTCATTCCAAAACAACACTTTAAGGGATCATGTTTCTTGAATTAAACAAATAAAGTAAGTATCTACTTATTTTAAACATAAACCATGATGGGTATATATTTTAATGTTAAATATTATATTTGTAAATATCTTAAAATAGATAGTAAAGAAATATAATGAACAATTAATTAATACATGGCATTCTTGTATTTTGATTTTTTTTAATTAATCATTTTACAAATATTGTATTCATTATAAGGTACTTTAATGGTATTATCTATAGAAACGTGTAAATATGCAATCCAAGCACTTACTATGTAAATAACTAAAATCAATTTAATATACCTAAAAATATTATCAGTTTATCTAAAAAAAAAAAAATATATAGGTACATTGTTTTAAATATTTTATATATATAGTCTTTCCATGCAAGGTTCATTCAAATTATAATAATTGATTGTCTGAAATGTACATTATAAAGATAAAGAGGTACCTAGGTGATTATACTAATTAGGTATCAAGATTAAATTTCTTACTTTTTTTTACTTTAAGAACTGACAACCATCTTTAAATTACAAAACCTATCTACTTTATGTAAAATACTAAATCTAATTTAATTACATGTGTTTTAATTTTACATTTTTATAAAACTTAAAAGTATAGTTTATGTTTATTTTATGAACTGAATAAAAAGACAAATATTTAGACTACAACTGAGAAACTGTGAATTTTAAGATTATTTGGACCCCAAGTCATATATATATTAAATTTAGTTCCAAACTATGTTACTCTTATTACCAATTACATAGTTTGAAGTAAGATATCAGAAGGTTTTTCAAAGACAAATATAGGTGGCAATTGTGGAGAGGGGCTTGAGTGGACTAGACCCCACCCTCCCCATAGTTTTAAGTAATAATTGTCATACTTGTAAAATGTATTTTTAATAGCTTGGGATGATCATAAATTTAATATTAACCTTAAGCAGTTTTTTACCAACATTCATCCTCATAGCATTGTTCCGGGTTCGGTGAAAATACATAGTAACATAATTTTTTTCTGATCTATTGTTATTATTAACCAATATTTGAGCCTATATCAAATTGGTTATAATTTAATTAATTGAATAACTTCATAGTTTCTGTTAACAATACTTTTAAAAATATTGAAGAGTAGGCAACATAATTATTTTTGTACTTAAGTAAAATTGTTTAGTTTGTAAAATGTTGTACGTTTTGTTAGATTTTATAATATTGTGAGTGTATCTAGTGCCTATAAGGAATAGGGTAATTATGTGTAATGAGCATTAAGGTTAGCCCCCGCCCCTAGTAATCACACCACATTTTTGCTTATGCAAACCGAAAAATGCTTGAAAAATATGATCATTAATTACAATATGGGTTTTACATTTTAATAAATATTTATCTCTTTGACTTCTACTGACATTTTTCAACTCTCTTGAAATGTATTAAAATCAAAAATTTCATATTTGGTATTTAAGAACCATAATATTATGTATTTAATCTTCAATATAAAGAGCTAATACATAGAAATATTTGTTTGTTAATTGTACCAAAAACAAAAAAGACAGTTATGAATAAACGCATTATCAACCTAAAGCTTCCATACTCTGTTAAAATTCTAACATCTAATAACATTTATCAATATATTTATACATATATACTTATACTTATATACTATCAGTTTTAAAAATAATTATAAACCTATTTTATAAATTTAAATTTGATTAGGTAAATTGCAGGGTAGTATAAGAATAGAAAACAAAAATATATAATGTAGATTTTAGTTGCTGTAATGATAAATGATAACTTTTGGCTTAATTATTATAATTTTTACTTTTTTGATAATGTTTTTTTAGGTCAATTTTATTATAATAATTTCGATTTTAAATTAATAATTTGTAATGTATTTTTTTACATTTATTTGATTTGTTTGGTGTTTATAAAATTTACTTATTCTGCCTAAATTCTATATATACATTGAAGTGCCATTTGCACTTGACCTAAATTTTTTATTAAAGGAAACTTAGAAACACTGTTATGCATAATATTTTTTGTTGAACTACATTTTTAATTTATACTTTTTATAATATTTAATTACATGTAGTATTAAATTATTATATCTGGATTTTATAATGATTTGCTACAATAAATGTTTGTGTATGAAAAGTTCTAGTATTAATGTAAGTATGATTTAATATGTTATATTAGTAAAAATAAGAACTTGATAATAATTTCAAAAGATTTTGTTTTAGATAGATTAAATTAATACAAATTAAAATGCTTAATTTGTATTGGTTCTATACTTATACATAGAAAGTGATAGTCTTAATTACCATAGGCATATTATTAGCTATCAATTAAATAAGATTGGGTAGATATTATATCGTAAATCGTAAATAAACATAAACCTACTTTCCAACTATACACTTCTCATAATAATCATTAATGTGTTTTGTAGAATTTATCAGTTTATTATAAATAACAATTTAAAAATGTTATGCGCACATGTTAGATGGTACAAAATTTTCCATGATTATCTTTATGAAATATTTGCAGATCATTCAGTTATAAATTATAAAGTGCGTATTTTATTAAGTATATTGATAGTTAAATGTTAATTTTAATGGATTAAAAACTTCACCTCTAGTTAATTAGAAGTGTTAAGTACATTTTGTTTGGTTAATAGATTTTACAATAGCCTATATCTTTTGAATGATGTCATCATATTTTATTTACTTTAATAATAATACCTAGATTAAATAGTCAAATATGTATAATGTATGTATAATTGATAGGCACACCTCTTCGGGGATATTGATAAAGAATTTTTGATTGAAATAGGCATATTGTAAAACGTCATTCAGTGGGGGCATTCCAATGATCAATCGATTAGTTTTCAGCCAATAAGTGTTTCCTACACCTGTAATAATAAACATATAATACAATTTCATAATATTATTTCCTAGTGAAAAGTTCCTAATTTATTTGATTATCTAATTGAAGGACAATATTTTTAATCCTATTATCTATATTAAGAACAAAAAAAAAATATTTTATTTTTATTTCAATATCTAAAAGTTGTATTTTTGTCATGTATTTGAGTTAATTATGCCTAGGCTACAGTGGACATTTAAATCAAATCATAGTTCTGTAGAACTATTACCATTGTCACTGAGCTATAATGTGAGCAGAAGCTATGGAAGCATTTTAAGTTATTTTCATTTTTTGAAAAGAATCAATGGCGATACCCAGGTAACATAGCATT
This sequence comes from Nasonovia ribisnigri, assembly GCA_027563435.1. Classification (NCBI taxonomy): domain Eukaryota; kingdom Metazoa; phylum Arthropoda; class Insecta; order Hemiptera; family Aphididae; genus Nasonovia; species Nasonovia ribisnigri. The sequence continues at coordinate 232,753 of JANEHU010001750.1, forward strand.
ACATATAGTATTAATATTATAAACTAATTTGTTCTTATTAACAGAATAGAAAAATAAATTATTAGGGTAAAAAATAATTGAATGAGGAAAAATGTGTATAATTCATGTACCTATATTTGTATAATGTAAACCAGGTTTTGTTGATTACCTATTTTATTGCAAATAAAATAGTTAAGTGGATAAACTGATAAAATATAATAATTTGATAAATAAAGTAAATTGGTTTTGAGATTATGTAATTTTGCTATTTAAACAATTAATAATAAGTACTTGGATGTAATATTATATATATATATATATATGTACATTGTACATTATGCATATAATAATCTCAAACATTTTTTAAACTTAATTCAACATAAGTAATTGGTTTTGCTTTCATTGTTGCTGTAATTGGTGAAAAAATGTTTATTATTTATTATTTTATAAGCTGTTAATACAAAAATAATTGTCTATGGACCATGAGAATTCTTTTTATAATTTAATATATTTAAAATTAGTAAGTACTTTGTTTTTAAATATTTATAATACCTATTACATTTTATGAAAATAAAAACGCAACTATAAGTAACATTGCCGATAACAAAAACATTACCTATGACTAATAAAAATATTTGATATGTTTAAAAGTATGAATTACTCAAACATAATCTAATGTTTTAGTATTTTAATTTTTAAATAAATACAATATTTAAAAAAATATCAGAAACTTGGAAGTTATATTTAAGTTGTGATTTGTATCAGATTTAATATATAGGCAGATAAAAGAAATTGGTGACATAATATATAAATCATTTTCTTACTCTTATGTAGAAAAATAAAATAATATTATAATGTTAAGTTTTAATTGATGTTATGAGTTGTATATATATTCCAAGGCATTTTTATTTTTATTATTTATTAGGTAAAAAAAATTTAAAAAAATTTAGAAATCTGATGTACATATTTTATTATCAGGTAATAATTTTATTATTGTTATGAATATGCATGATAATTTTTATACATTAAGTAACAACATTTTCGTACAGATCAAATTATATAAATATGTCAGACAATGAAGACCGTCAAAGTGTACCTGCCAACATTCGTTACACCCGAGGTTTCTCATTTTTACGTTTACAACTTCCAACAACCAATGAGTTTAGTGATTTGAGACGGCCTCAAAGATCACGTAGTCAAGGCTTCCTTACCGGGTTGTCAAATCGTTTACCATCATTTTCTATCACTGGTCCATTATATGATGATAGTCCATTACCACCTACTGATAATACAAACAAAAGATTCAGCTTTGCAAATTTCAGAAAAATTTCATCGGCGGTCAGTAGAAATATTTTCTAACACCAGCCTCACTAAAACACCGATTTTCTGTTATTTAACACCTAATAATGAGTTTTTTAAACTAGCCAAGCTTCACTTTTGTATTCTATATGTAGTTAATCTAAATCATTTATTATTCATGTTTCAACACAGCACTCAGCATTATTCAATATATTATATATATAATATTCAATAAATAATAATGTAATATTTTACCTATTTTATTTTAATTAAATTTACAAAGTTTTAAATTGTTGACAACATATTATTTTAGGGCTATTTAACAAATATAGTATTTGGCATTTAATCTATTTTCCAAGAATATAGTGACTTTATACTTATCTATATAGATAAAAACATCCTCTAAATATATATGCATTTATGCTCAAAAAAATTAGCATTTATGAATAAATATTTTTATTTTTTTTAGTAGTAAATTTATTAAACCATCGTATTAGCATAGACTGAAACATCCTCTACATTTTGTAGAGCTAGGGTATTTTGATGAAATCCGAATAGTATCTTTCTTATGCTATATTTGTATGTTGTCTATTTGATCAGTATTTTAGAGAGGGCTAAATATTTTTTTATTGGAGGTTTGTCTTTGCCAATCAATATTTGTGCCTAAGCATATTGTTAGGAAAAATTTGTTTTAGTTTTTTTTTTATTAATCACTAATTATGAAATATGCATTTTTTAATTTATACAAATTAATTATTAATACTTGTGATTTAAATAATATATCTAATACTGTAATATAAACTAGGTATGTACTAAGTACTTACTTACTTATACTTGTACTTACTTACTTACTTACTTATACTTGTACTTACTTACATACATTCATACATACTTACTTACTTAATAACTAGAGCGATATAATAATAAAATTAAGAGTATATGACAAAAACTTAAAGTTTAGACATTCGATATATTTACAACAGCTAGATAGCTGTCTCGTTCTTATCATTGATGTCTACTGCTATTTCCCAAACTGTCAATATTTACTCATAGAATATAGATGACTAACTTATTTTATAAGTAATATGGCTTAGATATACTGCAAACAATTGATTTATGGAGTATCTACAGCAGAAGTGGCAAACGTTTTTTGGGTCAAGTGTCAAATTTTTCCAATCAAGGTTTTGAAAATGTTTCACGTGCCCAAAGGAAAATAGTAATATAGTAATAATATAGTAACATAATACATTTTACATAGGAACATTATAATTTTTAAACATAATTTGTTTCTTTGAATTTCTTATAACCAACATTTTATAAATAGTATAATTTTTATAATTTTAATTTTTCGCGTGCCATTTAAATTTGACCAACGTGCCACCTCTGGCACGTGTGCCGTAAGTTCGCCACCCCTGATCTACAGACTAATCTTAAATAGACTTGATACAACAATCAATCTATGCATTTTCAAGAAACATCAACATTGAACAAGTGATATTTTCTTATATTTGTTGAAATTTATTGTTAGTTTTTTTTTTTAGGAAAAAAGTTTTGAATAAATGATAATGACAAAGTTGATTTTTATATTAATATGTATTTATTTTGATAAATTCAACATGTATTTTAAATTCTATTAAACATAATACAAATAAAATAGGTAATTTTTGTACCTAGTATACAAAAGATATTTTTCTTGCTTGCGGTGAAATAAAAAATCTTAATCACTTAATAAATTAATGTATATCGCTATTTGAATTTGTCAATTTTTCAAGGGCTAATCTTTCTACATATTTCTACATTTTTAACACATCAAATTATCAATGTATCATAGTTATCAACAAACAACATAAAAAACAAATAAACATACAATTAGGGCTTGTAAGTGATTTAATTTGTATATTTTTTCTGGTTGTCCATTTTATTGCTAAGTAATCAGAAAATCTGTTTTATGCGTTTATAAATTTATTTATGGAGTTTTTCTAATGCAATTTTTGCTATAAATATGATTAGTACATTTTTACTGCAATTATATTTTTATTTGTGAATTATGAATGTATTATTTGAAAAAAATGAAATCTATAAATGTGATAACTTCCATCTTAAATTTATAATTGTTAAACTTTTAAATTCACTTGTATGATATAAAATTTGTTTTTTTATTGTTAATGAGAACCTGGAATCTATTGTATATTTGTATCTTAACTATGATCATAATTCTTCTTTGATTCACAATCAATTAAGTTTTTTAGTGTAATAACTTCCAAGCTTTGTACATAATAAAAATAACTTGTCATGGTTACATTTTTCTTTTAAGAGCTTTATCTATTATGTCCTATTAATACATTTACATTGTTATCTCTAATTGCCTCTAACTTAGATATGGAATTGGATATAAATAATTTATTGTGTTTGTATTTTTTATAATATTTTTGTTTAAAACCGAGGCATATTAATTATTAATTATTTCTATTGTTTATATATATTTATTAGAAGAATCATAATTTTTGAAATTTAATATTCTTTAATTTTTCAAACATTCAAAAATATATATGATAATTATATTGTTTAGTGTATTTCTGTTTTATATGTTATTTTACAATTTTAATTAATTAGATATGAAACAATACTTAAAAAGCCATCAAATACGTAAGTGCTCTGCAATATAGTAGGTATCGAGTGTAAGTCACCATTGGTAGGTCACTACAATTTTTTTTCATTATAATTTTAAAAACTATTTAGAAATTTCTACATTTGACCATCTAAAGTATAAAATAGATCCATTTTTTTTTCTAGAAACCTCTCAAAAGTTGATGATAAGAGTGTTTTTTTAACTATAAAAAGTGTCTTCAGACACAATAAAAACACATCATTGTAAAATCAATACTTTCATTACTTCATTCAAGATTTGAAATAATATAATGTATTTTTTTATTGTATTTGTTTTTTTTTTAGTTTTTAGAAAATTTTTTTGATTGAGTTTGATTGCTTATTTGTGCTATAATAATCGTGGTTTTAAAATCAATTTGTATTAATATTATTATTTACTAAATACAATATAACATTTTAATTTTTTACTTTTTAATATTTTGTAGAATTTGCACACTAGTGATTCAATGGTGTCTTTATGCTACAGAACTTTACATAATTACATCTCAGAAAATAATTTAGAAGGTCTTCAAGGATTTCTTGAAAACCGCCGTGTTCTTGTAGATGATCGTGACGATGTAAGGCCAATTAAATGTGATTAATTATTTTCTTTATCTAATTATGGTTATGTTTCAACTTTTTTTAGAATGGAGCTACAGCTTTACATTATGCTGCAATTAAAGGGAAATTACAATTTCTTAGAGAGCTTATTAATCATGGATCAGATGTGAACATTGAAGATAATGTAACTAATTTTTAGCATTATATTATCTAGAAAAAATTTTAAAAACTTAATATTTTATAGCTTATAAATATATAAATTGTGTTAATTTATTAATTTTTTTCTTTAAATATCCAAGTATGTTACACTTAATGCCACAACATTTATAACTTATTGTGAAAATTGAATTGATGATTTTTAGGATAATTGGACAGCATTGATTTGTGCTGCCAAAGAAGGCCATACTGATATATGCGCTGAATTATTAGATCATGGAGCAGATATTGAACATCGGGATATGGTATTTATTTTATTTTGATGTTAATAATCTATAAATTTTTGGTTTATAATATGTATATGTATATTAGGGTGGGTGGACGTCACTTATTTGGTCTAGTTACTGTGGATACACTAACTTGGCTAATTTGTTATTGGACCGAGGGGCTGACATAAATGCTCATGGAAATTTTCATATTACTGCATTAGTTTGGGCTGCAGGTAGAGGACATACGAAGTTGGCCTGTAGTTTAATAGCACGTGGTGCTAAAGTTAATGTTGGCGACAAGGTATACATAAAACCATTAAAAACTTTGTAAAAATATTAATATGTTTAAATATTGTAGTATGGGACTTCTGCATTAGTATGGGCATGTAGAAAAGGCGATGTAGAACTTGTTGATTCATTGTTAAGAGCTGGAGCTAATGTTGACACTGCTGGAATGGTAAGTATAATTTAAATACATGCAACTAATAACTAAATTATTGTATTTATTGTTAGATATAAAAATGTATTTATGTAATCGTTGACTTGTTTTTAGTACTCATGGACTCCATTATTAGTATCTTCGATGGGAAATCACACCGAAGTAGTAAATCTACTTCTTGAACGTAAGCCAAATGTCAATGCTTTAGACCAAGATGGATGTACTGCTTTAACAATTGCATGTAAAGAAGGATATTATGATATTGCTAATTCTCTTTTAAATGCTGGAGCTTATATTAATATACAAGTAAATAAAAATTGATATGACACATTTCAATTAAGTTTTAATTATAATCGTTAATTTTTATTTTTTTTAGGATCGCAGTTCAGATACTAACCTTATACATGCTGTTAAAGGAGGACATAGAAATATTGTGGAAGCACTTCTTAAAAAATATGCAGATGTCGATGTTATGGGAAAAGTATAAATAAAATAAAATTACATTAATTGGAATTTAATATTACAATCATATTTTTAATCACTTAAGTTTTATTTAATTTTATTGATATACAATATATACAAGTGGTAAAATACATAGAAAAATAATGAGACTGAAAGACTCAAGTAACCTAATCACAAGAAGTTATACAATTGCAATTTCTGAGTCAAATTGATAATGTTTTAAATTATGGAGAGTTCTAGCATAATATTGTCTAGTAGTGTTATAAAGCAATTTGATTGATTAGTCAATTCTTTGAGTTTGTACTTTTTATTGAAATCTCCTTGAGTATTTGCTTTTGTCGAGTTTGTTGAAATTCAGATTTGGATAGTTTGGTGTTGGTAACATACCACAGAGCTTTCAAAGTATTCTTTAGTAGATAAATTGGAATTGTTTAACAATCTGAGTTGAAAATTGAGTCTAGGTCTGTACACATTTATAATTAATTTTCAGTATTATTAATTAAATTATGTTTGAGCATTAGGTACTGATACTTTATTCCCATATCTACTCTTAATGAACTTATAGGATGTATATATCCAGAATGTTGCAATTAATTTTACTGTTACATCAGACATTTTAAAATTTGATAGTTTGACAATTTACAACTTTCAGGTTTTCTTCTAATTCACTAACTTCTCTTCTATATTAAGAGCTGCCTCATTATGCAAATAATATAAGATTATTTTTCAGCCCTTATTCTTTAGTTACTTTATCCAATAAATCACTAATATTAACTACTTGTTTAAATTATAGGAACGAAAAACTGCATTGTATATTGCTATAGAAAAAGGAAATACTGCAATAATTAAGTTATTACTTGGTGCAAATCCTGATTTAGAAATTTCAACAAAAGTAAACACTACAAAAAATTGTATGTAAATCTATTTAATATATATTTAATTTTGTTTTATTATTAAGGATGGTGATACACCTTTAATGCGAGCTGTTAGAAACCGTAATGCTGAAGCTGTTCAACTATTAATTGAAAAGCGTGCTCGTGTACCAGCTACAGACAAACGTGGAGATACTGCATTACATATTGCTATGAGAGCTAGGGCAAGAGGAATTGTTGAAATTTTGTTAAGAAATCCTAAAAACAGCCAACTTTTATACAGACCAAATCGAGCAGGTGAAACACCATATAATATGGATGTCAATGCTCAAAAGCCCATTCTTAGTCAAATATTTGGTTCGAGACGTCTTAATACTAATGAAGATAATGAAAATTTACTGGGATATGATCTTTACAGCAGTGCACTTGCTGATATGTTAAGTGAACCTACTTTGTCTATGCCAATTACTGTTGGGTTATATGCGAAGTGGGGTAGTGGAAAATCATTTCTACTTAATAAATTGAGAGGTATGTAATTTGAATGATAATTTAGTTTCTTTATTAATACATTGTTAAAATAGTGAAATTAATGATAATAATTAAAAATAAAAATGTAAATGCTTGTTACCTTTTTAGAGGAAATGAAAAACTTTGCTCATCAATGGACAGATCCATTTTTTCAATTCCCGTGGCTAATTTTGGGAGTGGCACTTCACTTTTGTTTCATTGCTGGTACTGTGGTTGTAGTCCTGACATCGTCATCACTAATTGCAGTTATCACAACATTTAGTTTATTAACTAGTATATTTTTCTTTCTGATAATGGTATTCTATGGCAGCCATAGGTTAGTATAATGTTTTTTATATAACACTTATTTATTATCTTTATTATTAATTGTTAAACATAAATACTTAATTGTATAGACTTGATTGGGCTTATAATTGTATCAGCTATTTAAGCCAAAAAGCAGTTACAGCCCGAATAATTCTACAAATAATATTTTGTCATCCACCTGGTTCAAGTTGGGGTACATCAGTTACAGCGCAACCTATAAGGTATTTGTGATTTTAATATCAATTTTATAGATTTTTTAATAATTATATATTTTTTTAAAATAAATTTAGATTTTATTTTACTGACCAAACTCGTGTAAGTAGTACAACACCTGGGGAAAGTACTATTATTCAAATGATAGGTTCATTATATGATTCAATAGAAAAAGATTTTGGATCAATTTCTACCCGCTTATATAGAGCTTTTCGTCCAAAACCTGGTTAGTTAATTAATGAGTAAATTTTATATTTTAAAATAATAACTATTAATGACGCATATCAATTTTAGTAAAACTTACTTCACCTTGGAAATGGCGCAAATTATGTTGCATGCCAAACATAATACTATTTGAAATGTCATTTCTATGTGTTTTATTAGTAACACTTATTATTGCTATGAACAATGGTACACTAACTTTTATAAAGTAAGTTAAAGTTTTAACATGAAATAACTTTATTTTTTTTAATTTTATATTTTTTTTTAATTCTTAGTGATTTTTCAATTGACAAAGCTATTGGAAATGTTATACTATTTTGTTGTGGGATGTTCATCTTATTACTATTGATAGGAAATTTATATACGTTCAGTCAATTACTACAATCATTAGTGTTCTCACAACGTAAACAATTGAGAAGAGCAACATCAAGATTGGACACATTAAAGTCTGAAGGATTTATTCAAGCATTACGGACTGAAGTGAATTTAATGACAGAAATGGTATTGTATTTAATATTTTTTTGTGTTTATTTGTGAAATAGTTATTTAATAAATACTGATTAATTTTTACATCTAATTAAAGGTGCGTTGTTTGGATGCATTTACTCAACAGCAAACTAGATTGGTAATAATTATTGATGGTTTAGACTCCTGTGAACAAGACAAAATATTATTACTTTTAGATGCTGTACGGATGTTATTTTCAGAACAAAATACTCCTTTTATAGTTGTATTAGCTATTGACCCCCATGCAATTTCTCAGGTTTGAACATAATTGTTTTTATATGTATATATGAATTATAAAGAACATTTAATAATTCAAGATGGTATATTTGGGTGTTTTTGTAGGTAATTGAACTCAATAGTCGACGATTGCTAAATGACATGAATTTTTCTGGACATGATTATCTTAAAAATATGGTTCATTTGCCATTTTTTCTTCAAAATTCTGGTTTACGCAAGGTAAAATTAGCTCAAAAATCATCACAATCTCATCGTAAAAGTGTTACAAATCAAATGGATGAATGTGGATTAGTACATTCGGTAAATAGATTTTAACTTAAAATAGTTTGTTTTCCTAATTACATTTTTATCTGTAGGCTTCAACACGACGATTATCTAACGAGTCCACAACTTTAAAACCTACAATGGGTTCTTCTGGAGGACTTAGTCGAAGCAAAGGCAATATCAATTCTACCAGGAATAAATTAAAATCCAGTGAAAGTATTGCAAGTAGCATAGCTAGCAACATACATAGATTAGGTGGTCCACAAGATCTTTCTAAAATTTTGTTGACTGATGACTATTTTAGTGATGTAAATCCTAGAAGTATGAGACGTTTAATGAATATTGTTTATATTACAGGCATGTAGAAACTAATAATTTAATTAAATCAAATAACTTTTATAATTTATTGTGTATTAATATGTTTCAGGTCGTTTATTAAAAGCATTCCAATTAGAATTTAATTGGTATCATTTAGCTAGTTGGATAAATATTACGGAACAATGGCCTTATAGAATATCTTGGATGATTATTTTTCATGATACTAATGAGGATACTATTGATGATTCAATGTCATTAAAAACTTTATATGAAAAGTAACATTAATTTAATACATTTGTTAAAATGATCATTATTTTAACAAAAATTAAAACTAACAGGGTACGTCGTCAAATACAATTCTCTAAAGACATTGACCCATTAATGGAGATGGACAAAGACGAGAAAAAATTTGAAATTTTTCTTTCTTTTCATCGAACAACATTGCTGGTTAGCGATCTAAGAATTTTCTTACCATTTACAATCAATCTGGATCCATATTTAAGAAAAGTTATCAAAGATGAGATGCAAAACTCTGAAGATTCTACTATTTTTAGGCCAACAATAACACATAATGAACTACAAACACGGAGAGTTCAAAATCAATTAATGAGAAGACAGGTTGGTTCAATTCTTTAATATATATATATATATTTTTTTAAATTATAACTAACAAGTCACAACTTATAATATAACTTAAGAAAATGGGAGCTAAACTATCACTTCAACAAGAAACTTTACCAACGACAATGATGTTAAATGAACCACAATCTGCTGTATTGTGGAATCAACAAATTCAAAATCGATGGCATACACCTTATGAGGAATTACCAAACCAACTTCAAAATTTTTCCATTTCATCATTATCTGTAATTATAATTAATAGATATATTACTAAAAAATGTTTATCCTATTTAAATTATTTAAATGTTTTAGGATGAATTTAACAACATTAAACTGTCATCCTCAAGTGTAGATGACACTTGTAAGTTGTTAACTAGGATTAGAGATTTGCAAGAGTCAAACATTCCAAAATACACACAAATAATCAAAGATAATAATCTTACTGGTTGTGTACTCTTACATTGCAATTTAAACGAACTAAAAAATGTAATTATAGATATTTTTAATTTAATCTAGTACAAATGTATTATATTATACTTGATTTTCAGGTATTAAAAATGAATTTTGGAGATTGGGAACTTTTCCGTATAGTTTTATTAGCATTGAGAGACAAAGAGTACTTAATAAATAATGAAACAAACAGTAATATTAATTTTAAACACACAAGATCGGGTAGCTCTAAAAATCATTCACATGAAAGAAGAGGTATAGAAATATTTAGTTTAGTAAAAACGTATACAATTATTATCCACTATATATTTTTAAAATAACTTAATTTTATAATATGTTATTAATAAAAATGTTTGAATATTAGGATCTTCTAACAACAGTAATAATGTACAAGGAACTTTAAATGAAAAGGATCAGAAAGGGTCAAAAGTATCATCAGTTGAAAAACAAGTAAATAAATTTAATTTAAAATTAAATAAAGAGCTAAGAAGTTTTTATTTTTATTTATCATGTAAAATTATTAAAAAAATATGTTTTAAATAAAGGTAACATTAGAAGAACAAATGATTTGTGGTGCATTACAAACTCTTAACGAAGAAGCATGTGAAGATGTTCTAGAAGAATCTGAAGAACAAGGTACCATAGCAGCAGCTACCTATTTACAAGTACCCCAGCAGCCAATCGACATAATTACAGGTGAGCAGACGCGACAACAAAGTCAGATTGAATTCGACAATAGTAATTTTAAAACAGGAGAATGCAATCCTTATGTAGTTGTAGATATTAATAAAATATCCGAGACAAATTAATATCATTGGAGTGCATGGTGAAGAATCTTAAGCATGTGCATGACTTTATTTCATCATTATTTTCCAATTTTTATTTCATATTATTTAATTTAATAGCCAGACCTAGTTAAGTGGTATTTTCCTAATCTCGATTATCTGAATAAAATAATATTATTGTTTATGTATATTTTATTAAAAAATGAAATAAATTATCAATAACATACATTTTTTTTCAATAATTATTTGCTTAAATATTTATGATTTGTATAATTTTGCAGTACGATAAATACATTTGACAGTGTGACTAAGTAATATAAGCAATAGGTAAACCCAAAAAAGGTATACTATAAAACCATTCTCTCACAATTTGCAGTTTAGATGTAAACAAGGAATGTAAGAAAATATGAATGTAATTTTGCGACATATTTTGTTATTTATTAAGACAAAATTTTAGCAAGCTTAGGATTAAAGTTGAGCATGTAATACACTAATATCATATTAAAATGTTTGTCTAGATTTTCATTTATAGCTTAAATTGATTACCAATTAGTATTACAAGTGATTAAATAAACATATAAAATGTATCATAGTTTTTATATTTTAAGTAAAACTATTTCATCATTTGATATTTTCACCTGTAATTACTTATTGTAAGATATAATTACTTTACAAAAATTTCAATTTCTTATGTTAACTGATAAAATCTCACAAAGTTTATGAGAATCTGAGTTCATCATAAGTTGTTATATACTTGAAATTAAAAAAAAAAAAGTAGAGCGTAATGTAAAATAATTTTTCTAGAGGATTTAAAATTTTTAAGTCTTAATTTTGACAAAATTCATTGAAGCTGTAAACTTTTTCTAATAATTTTGTATTTTGATATTAATGTCTAAGATTTAAAAATATACAAGGTTCCATATAAGTTTTGCATACTGGAATTTTAAAAAAGGTAGATTTTAATCCTACAACTATTTATTATGTATGTCTGAAGTTTAAATTTTGACGAATAAGTTTAGTCATTTTTGAATTCAATGAGTATTTATTGTAGGAACTTGAACATTTCACTGTAATTTAAAGTATCATGTTCTATACCCAATCAAAATCAATCAAAATATTTAGACTAATTTTAACCTGTTTATAAGCAATGATATTTTTAAATTTTTGAATGTGATGATAGAAATATTTGGGCTTGGCTCAGTAACTTTAAAAATGAAAATTGTATACAAGATCCTACAATATATGTTGTTCGTTTAGTAATTTAAAAATGTATAAAATGTTTAATTTGTATAGCTAAAGGTTAAAAACAACCTTTCTTATAAGTATATTTTACTGAAACCCAAAACATCTTTATGTCTAATTTTTTTATAGATATTTTAAGATTAAATTTTAACGATAATGGATATTTATACAAAGTATATTTGTTTTAGTTATTTTGTTGTAATTTAAAAATGTTTTAGCGGGAACTCAACATTTTCACGCATAATATTATATTTTACTACAAGCCATGAAAATATCAAATTATTTGAATTAATTTTAAGCTATTTAGTATTTTATATTTATAGTTTATACTGTATTACTTAAAGTAAAATAAATTAGTATAATAGTAATATGAATATACAATATAAAATATGCTTAGTTGTGTAGGCTAATAGATTATAACTGCCTTTGATGATTTATCATCTAGTTCATACTAAGGAGTATCATATTACTAATGTGCTATAGCAGTATAAATATTTAGTAAAAAATTGTTAGAAATATTGACTGAATATAATACCATATCCTTTCTGAATTGTTTTTTTGTATGCAATTTAACAATTTACTATTCAAATTCAAATTTAACACATCCATTATAGTGACTTACTCGAAGACGAGGTATACTCAAATCCTACTCTCTCGATTATACAACAAGCTGTTCTCCACCTACCTTCCCTTTTATTTATTTTTTATTTATAATGTACACTAAACATTGTATATAATTATCTTGATAATATTTAATTATTTATTGAACGTATCTTATACTAGTTACACCTATAAAAAAATATATTTAAACATTTTTATGGGATAGTAATGCTCTTATAAAACCTTGAACTTACCAGAACAATAAGGATAAATTATTTATTAGATTATTGATCTTTAAAATATTCAATAGATTTATCACAATGTTTTTGATAAATAATTTTATCAGTGTACCTAAAACACTATTAAAACAATACAGTAATTTATATTTTTATTATATTCACTTTTTTAATACTATCATTATTAGTTTATATACTCTATATACAAATAACTTTTATAAGTTTAAAATTTATCATTACTTTATTTAATTCTAGTTGATTATATTTTAACTGATTTCTAATAAACAAAATACATACTACCTCCATTTTAAGAGAAAAATCATTATTATTAAACAAATATATATCAACTAAACTTAATATGACAACAAACATTATAATAACTTACTTATTATATTGTACTATATTATATTTAGCAAATAATATTCCTGCCCATGACCATAAACAGAAATTGCGTTTATGATTTATTTTATTATTATTCCAGTGTATTATTTGTAAGTGATTTTGTTCTTCTCAAATAACATTTTTGACTGTTCTGTGAGAAAATGTAATACTTTTCTTATGTTATCACTATGTCAACTAAATTATGAAAAAAAAGTGTACCTATAATCTTCGTGACTATGATTTGAAGGCTGCATAAGTTATTTATTTATTAATTGTTTGTTTTATATATTTTAATTTTATTTAATTGCTAAAAATATTATTTTTCGTAAGTATCTGTAATTTAAAAAAAATATTGAAATATAAACTATTGAAAGCTTAAAGATAATATTTTAATATCTTAACTTGCTTAGAAAAATATTATGTTCAAATGGCTGAAAAACATTTGTTATAATTTATACTGCTTACTACCTATTATGTAGTATGTGCACTAGCATTATGCTTTTAATTACATATAGTATTTTTTAGTAATTGATAACTTAAGTCTACAGACATTAAATAATAAAACTAATATATCTATTAGTTGTTTTAAATTGCTCTATTTTTATTTGTACATAGGTGCATCAGTTTTTTAATTGGATAATTATGCACATCAGCAAATCAGATTTATATTTAGTATTAATGTAGAATTCATATAGAAATTCATAATGTAATTAACTAACCATCTATGTTTAAATTTTAAATTATTTATCGTATTGAGGATAACAATGTTTTTACTTAGTGCTTTTTGTTTTAGAAATTATTTTTATGAAGCTGTGAAAGTGGCTTATGAGTTGTCTGCTTCTAGATTATTTAAAAATAGAAAATAGACATTGTAATAAATTAATATAAAAATTAAAATAATTAAGTATAATTTCTTATACATTTGCTCTAAAGTTGTCAAGTTTTTGAACACTTATTGATGATAAAAATTCTTCAACATGTATATATAGCAAGCAATTTGATTCATTGTTCTCCAGTTAACCATGGACTGTACTACAATGTTTAAAAAAATAAGCTATCTTACAAATTTAAAAATCACCAATTAAATCTTGTTTATGAAAAGTTTGACAATTTTAAAAACATCAACACAATAATAAGCTGAGCTCTACTTAAAATTATTTATATATGACAAGTTTATCATTGCATTCATATTTTAAGTAACAATATAACATTATACTACATTGAAGTGAACGAAGTGAGCCAATAAGTGCCATAAAAACGTTAGTCCTTGTCCCTTTTATTTTTATTTAATTGATTTTTTAGGTGATGGGTCAGTGTGTAGTACAACTTCAAGCAACGATAATGGAGGAGATGTTGATGCATTTTTACTGCAGGTAATAAAAAATTTTTACTCCTCAATATTTATTTTTAATAAAGATAAGATTGCATAAGCCATTTCATATTTTTTGTTTCCAGAATTCACCTCATCATAGTATTGTTCAATATCCAGCATTTCAATATGAGGGAAACAATTCTGTTTCAACAAATTCTTTGAACAATACTCCAATTGCTTCTAGAAAAAATCTTATCGATTATAAAGTTAGTTTTACCAATATTTTAATAATTCATTATACAAAAATTATTATTTAATTTTTTAGACATGTATTGTAACTACAACTACTGAAAAAGGGGGTAAACCATTTTTGCTTAAATCCATTAAAAGACCAGCATCATTAGTAATGAACAGGCTTGATGATGCAGACATAATACCGGAAACAAAAAATTCTGTACAAGTACGTTCATAATTTGTGAAATGTAAATGTAATCTGTCATCAAATATTGTTAACGAGATTAAAATTCTATGTTAAGGCTAGCGGAATTGTAAAACAAGGTATTGCAGGCTCAGTTGGTATGTTAAGTTGCTTAGTAGCAAGTACAAGTTGGGTACAACAACCTCCCGCGGTCACTATATCACCAGTTTGCAGCAATGAAAAATTACCAACGAGTCCACCACAAGATACAAATCATTCTTCAGCAGTCTGTGCGACAGCAAGCAGTGATGATGAAAGTACTCCTTTAGTGTCAGATATGTCTTCACCACAATCTGACCACTTACAATCAAATACTGACCGGTAAAATAAGGTATCTAGTTAAAATTAATTTAAAGTATTGACATAAAGTTTGTTTTAGATCAGACAAAGTGTATACATTTAATGGCATGTACTATAAAGAAAACTCTCAACATTCTTTGACTTCTCAATTATCTTCAAAGAGTACTGAATCTTTGCAATTAAGGTCAGAAGGTGGAGGTTGTTCGTTTGATGAAGAT
Source organism: Nasonovia ribisnigri (assembly GCA_027563435.1). NCBI lineage: Eukaryota > Metazoa > Arthropoda > Insecta > Hemiptera > Aphididae > Nasonovia > Nasonovia ribisnigri. The sequence continues at coordinate 248,654 of JANEHU010001750.1, forward strand.
ATAGATCTTCTTCGAAGCATTAATAACATACAATCTGGATCTAGGAGAGTATCATTTGACAGCGATATTAGCATATTAGGCCATCCATATGACTGGAACGATCCTGAAACTATGGTGTAAATACTAAATTCTATAATATGATTGTATTACAAACATGTTAATAATATTTGACTGTATATTATAATACACATTTCACTTTAAGCTCATTTACATTCTAATTTAAATTATTTTATGTAAGTTTTTTTTTTTTAATATTACTAATTTTATATTTATACTCAGTGTTCATATTTTTCAAAGCCTAACTTCAAAATTTTTATTTCCGTACGGCACAAATAATATGAATATTACACAACTTAAACATTTTTATTTCAGTACAGCACACATAATATTCATACTACACTACCAAAAACATTTAATTAAATTAACTATTTATTTATTATTTTATTCAACTATACTTTAAAAGTTTAAATTCAGTAAAGAAATCATTTATGTAGCCTTATAGAAACGTTTGTAGAACTGTCCTATCAAATGTTATTTTTGTGGCTAAATCAAAACATATTTATTTATTGTATTTTGTACAATATATACATATTATACATTTTTTAATTTTTTTAACTTCACGTTCATAAATTAAAATAATGAACAATTTTAGTTTACCAGAAATAATGGTTTTATTGTTTATAATTTTTATTTAAAATAAAAATATTAGAACTATTAGTAGATAAAATTGAGCAAATGAAAAGTATTTTTTATCAACTTACCAACTGTATACTCCATCAAATATTAAAATTCTATTAAAAAATCCATCAAGAAATAATAATGAAGTATTCAACTAAAAACCATAATTCATTATTAAGATTGACATATTTTTTTAAATAGAAATTATTATAACTTATATTGATTATGATTAGATTACATAATACATATTCCCTTAAATAATATATGTGTCTAGTATAATAATTTAATTTTAGGTTTAGTATTTATGACTAAACAGCTATACTTTAAATGTGTATAACCGTAATGAACCAATTATATTTATTTTATTTTTTTATATCTACTACTAAGTATATATAAATTTATATATGTACATAATTACATAATGACTATAGACACGTTTTAAAGAAAAAGTTTTCATATTGTTTTTATTAATTGATCAAATTATTAGATAAATTACTAAAAAATAGTATAAGTTAAAATCTTTTATGATTTTTGGGATATTTTTACAAACCTTTCACATTTATAAAATACTTTATACTTATAGTTACCTAATAACAATTTTTCTGCAATATCAAATTCAATCATTTTAATATTAAATTAAATCCTTAGACTGTTTTAGTATTAGATTATATTCCATAATAAAAAGAATTATAGATTTTAGGGCTTATGAAACATATCCATGGTTAATTTAAACCTGCATTAATAATTGTTTACATTAGTTGTTCGATGTACTAAATGTGATTTCATTCGTATTTTTTAAGATATTTATTAGATCTTTGAATATTTATAGTATAAAATCATTGTGATACTAGTTAACTATTATGATTTATAAATTTCCTTTTAATTTTAATAAATATAAAATTGATTTTACGAGTATTTTAAAATAGTATTATAGTTACTAATAATAGAAAAATAATTGAATTTCGACTATCTTATACTTCGGTATAAGTAGACAAATTATTGTGCCTTTTAAATCTATAAATTTATTAAATTGTAATTAAAAATTATAGTTTTTACAATACATATTTAATTTTTTTTTATTCAAATTATTACAAGAGTCTCTGTTAAAAATATTTTATTTTTATTTATTTTTATTCTTTTTTGTTAAAAATTGTAATGTTCCTTTACTTTGGTAACATAATACCATTTCAAAGTTATCAACATGAATTGTAATTTCTCATATTAGATTGAAACAATTAAATGTATTTAATTATAGTTTTATATAACTTATTATTGTATTGTATTGTTTAAATAAGTTTATAGAAAACTAGGAACATTATATAAATATTATATAATACAAGGTGGTTTTCTTTCTTTGACACATTTGAGTAAACTTTTGCATAGACTAAAGTACGACAACACTAGATTTTAGCATTAATACAAAACTAATTTTCATTATTTTGTTATTATACAGATCATTTAGTTCTTGATGCTCATAATTCATTAAAAAAAACTTTTGATTCAATAATTAAATATATATTATATACATTATACATATAAAATATTATAGTATTCTGTATTCATAAATTGAATTGTTCAGAAAAATCAAATTTCAAAGTATGAAATTATAATAATAAAGATAATATTAAAAAATTATTTTTTATACATAAATATAGTACTTAAGAATTGTATCTTAATTTAAATTTTTCAAATGTACACTAACCAACAAAAATAATGAAGTGTAACGATTGTTTTTAGTCAAAAAAACATCACCTTGTATTTATAATTAGTTTATATAATGATATTTTATATGTGATTTTCAAAGCAATAAACTCATTTTTGTGTTATTAATACTCCTTGTAATGTTTAAATGAAATAAATGTTTATTTAATGTGACTTATTTCCATGTATCCTCTTAATGTCAACTAATTTAAAAATAAGTATTAATAAATAGAAACTATAAACTGTTTTATTTCTTTAAAATGTTTATATTATATATTATTGTTCCATTCTTGGGATCAAATCCTCAACTTTAGAACATTTAAAGTTATGATTGCCAACTATAAAGCTTCAAAAAAGTTAAAATTTAATGCAATTTTTCATTGATCAAACCTGAATAAAAAGTCTTCAAAAAAAATGTTTGAATTATTAATTTTGAATAATTCCCCACTTCCCTAATCAATACCCCCACAAAAGTACTAGCTGAAGCTGAACAACGATTATTAATCATCAAAAACATTCCTGACTTAAATATACACTGTTTATACAATTTAAGTATATTTAGAGCCATGATCTAATGAGAAAATATTTATTTTTGTTTTATTTTACTTTAGACAATGGAGTAACGACAATAATAGAATTACGGTGTTAATACATTATTTACTTATCAACTACCGTATACATTTAAATTTCTTATCGTTTTTTTTTTATCATCTACGTTTAGAAGTAACAGATAAGAATCATCTTTATGAAGTTAAACACGTTTTTTTTGTTGGATTAAATGATATTCAAGCCATTTCAAAGAAACATTATATATTCATTATGTTTCTTTATTTCTTTCATAATTAGTTTTTGTTCTTAATTAATATTTAAAATACTAAGTTAAACCTGATTAACATAATATACTTTTTAAGCGCAAAGTTGTAATGAAGTGTCATATTTGCGAAATTAATGAATCCAAATATAAATGTCCAAAATGCAGAAACGTCAAGTAGTAAGTATCAAATATACACTTATAAATAATTCTAAAACATTTCTCTTCAATCTATTTTATGCAGGTTATTGATTATGGGTTTGACCACTTGCTCACCATGAAAATAACAGACAGTTGTTAAGGAAATATTTGCCAGATAGGTATAGGTAGGAAAAACAATATTCTGTCAAAATATGTACCTATACAAACCATAATAAATTTAATAATTTTATGTTGGCACTATATTATAATATGGTAAGAATTTGATCAAAGCTCTCTAGCTAACCAGCTCAGGCCTCAGCTTACTTTGATACAATATTTTATATGTATGATATAGTAACTAAAGTACCTATACTTGCTTGGAACTTTGTGCAATCCATATTTGTAAGAAATTAGTGTTTTTATAATTTAATTTGAAACAAATGTGTTATACACATCAATCATAATAATAAACATGATTTAGATTTATTTCTATTATTTTACTACATATTTTTATTACTTTTTTTTTTTGTATAATTTAATATTGATGGACCAATTGATTTTCAAATTTAGTAAGACAGTATTTATTATTAATTATTATTGAAAAATTCAATAATTCAATAAAATTGATTTAATATTTATCTAGGTTTAACAAAAACATCCAACAATTTGGATATTAATTGCAAATAGTGTCTAAAAAATGTACTTAATGGGACACAAAGCACAGGGTGAATTGGGTACATTGGGTTATCATCCACCATAGATCAAGAATTGTAGTAGCAAAAATAAATTAAAATATTATATAAATTAGCAGCTAGCCATTTTTAATTTTGTTAGAAAATGTTAATATTTAACTATAACGACATTACTAAATGTCTGTGTGATGTATTTATGAAATATTAATTTGAGTTATTGCTATTTATAAACCTTTTTTTTCACCAATCAAAAATGTTCTTATTTTCTAGTTGTTCAGTTGCATGTTACCAAAATCATCTATCAGGTGATTGTACAATAAGCAACCAAAATGCATCAGTTGAAATGTTAAAAAATGTGCAACTATATCCTACTGAAGACACAATCCCATCCGAAAAATTGAATTTACTTTGTAAGTATGATTTAACTTAGTGTTAATCTAATTCTTGTTGATATCTAGTTATTAATATTTAGGGCTTAATCATTTAAGGATTAACCAAACTTTAATTTAGGTGTACTCGATTAATTTTTTTTTAAATGCCTTCTATTTTACAGATAAATTTAAGTTACATATTCCTATACATAGGAATATAATATACAAGACTTAACAACAGTCGCTCATTTATATTTTCAATTTCTTTATTATTATTATAGAAAATTATTGTAGTTTTTAAGTTTCTAATTTGTAAAAGAAAACTTTATAACTTTAAAATAATTAAAATAATGAAAGGTTAACCTTATACAATTAACTATTATTAATCATCTTACTCATTTAGCTATTGGTATTTTATTTAATGTTTCTTTTGTGTTTAGGTTATGACAATCGCCTAAAAGAACTAGTTTCTGATTCTTATTTACAAGAACTATTGGAAAAAATAGACAACAGTACTAATCCCAATGAAGAATTAGAAAAAGCTATGATTGAACCTATATTTGAAGAATTTGCTAGAAGATGTTTGGAAATTGTAAGGGATGAAAAAGTAAATTGAAGTTTAAACTTAAATAATCAATAAATCTTTGGAAAATTATATTAACTGAAATGTTAATTGCTTTAACATATTTTGTTTACTTGATTAATAACTTTACTTATAAGTTCACAAAGAAAAAATTGACTGAAAACTGTAACTATTATAATAATATAAGATAGAATTTTTAATTGTAATAATTGTATTCAATTTATATTATAAGCTGACTTTGGCCAAACCATTGCCCATCAACATCTGAGCACCTTAAAATAATTAAAACAAAACCTTAAATTCGCATATCCACTTGATCAAATCATTTATATCCAATAAACACACTGAATTAAATATCAAACTACTCATTTATGGATCTTTAATTAAGGCTATGTAGACTTATGTCTTATGGCCTCATGACAATGGCAAAAATCCAATATCAATAAAATTCAAATTTTTCAAAACAAAATCCTTCGCACTATCACTGTAATGACCCACCATATATTTCTAATTTTAATTTACACGCAGACTTAAAAACTAAAACTGTCCATGCAGGAGCAGGAGCAATAATATTTTACAAACAATTTAATAATAGACTCCCTCTTTTTCATCCCAAACCTTTAATATAAAATGTAGTCACTAGAAAAATTCCTGGAAATCTACCGGGACAACTGAAAATGGACTGGTGTAGACTGTAGAAATGTTTTTAATGAATAATTAAAGAAAAAAATAAATTCAAAAGACAGTGCTATCACTGGCTGGGTAGCTCTTTCCTCACCTTTTTATGTAAATAATCTTGTATTATAATATAATCCTATGTGGATATTTAAAAAAAAAAATGTCGTGGTCTTTCATCTCTTGAATTTCCATTAAAGGTACACTTTATATTATCTAGATATCATTATTTTGAAGACATAGTCTTTAAAGCGCTTCTCCTTCATTAATATTTTTAGCTGGCAATTTATAATTTTGACATGTAAATGGTCTTATGGGTCATTCTATAATGTTGTGCAATACAGAGAGCATTTCCGTGATGTCATCGTGTTGAGGTTGGGAGCCTAAGAAATTGTATTTTTCTGATCGATTACACGTTACAGCTGCCATGACAACCAAACAATAACAAAGATGAAATTAATGTTACAAAGTTCATAGGTTGCCCCTAGCAACAGGTGAATAATATAATTAAGTTACCATAGCACCTTCATTATACTTTTTTAGATTCTGAGTGTAGCGATGAATGTATTAAATTAACTAGACCTTATACATGTACTGGTGTATCATATGCGGTGTGGATACTCCTTGATTTTTTTTGTATCAATTATCAAACCATTCTATTTCTCAACATATTAACAAACAAATTGTTTTCATTATTTGCTAGACTATGTTCTTCTATGAGCAATGTGGTATCTTCTTGGTTTTGGTTTAGGTCTTAACAAATTCAAAATCAAAATAGCATTTGACATCTGCATTAATAAACTCATTTATGTTAAAATTACAAGTGATAAATTGATAAATATTTTTTCATACTTGTAGAAACGAACAAAAAAATGTTAGAATGATGACTGGATCCAAAAACTTTTCCTCAAGTTTTTTCACTAAATCAAAACAACCCATATGACAATTATTTATTTTAGCATACTGTTTAAGGTTCCGCTGATATTTATAACATGATTCTGGTATTGGTAACTGTTTTGCTCTGTAACTATTTCCACCATGTAATCCGCAACATGATAACTAAAAAAAGATTATAACTTTAATACAGAATACAATATATTTAATATATTAACAGAAGTCAGAACTTTTGAACTTATCAACACTTATACATCTGTCTAATGTTTCAAAAATTGCGAAGTGGGTTTTATGTATTATTATGCGTCTACGCTTAGGTATGGCCTAATATAATATTCAATACAATGACTGCTTTACAAAACGTTTTAATGGCAACCAAGCTCAACATTTTCTGTTAAACTAAATATGAAGAAAAAAATCGTAATTATTTTATATTTTTAAAAATGTTTTAAGCTTATTTTATTAAATTTATTGAACTAATAAATGCATTTTTTCAAATTCAATAAAAAAAAGCCCTAAGAAGTTTGTACTTGCATATCTCTGAACACTACTTCTAGCTCTGCCTTATTAAGTTTGAAGCAAATTACTTACCGTCTATTTTTAATGCAGGAATATATACACCAGTGGCGTTCCCGGTAGTTTTCAATGGGAAGGGGGGGGGGGGCTATAATTAATAATCATGGTTGGTATTTTAGAACACAACATTTCAAAAATATACGCTATAATATTACTTTAAATAACGTTAAATATATATGCAATAAAAACTATAGAAAATGCAAATATTGGAATTTTAAAACAAAGTTATAAGGACAAGAAGACAAAGAATAATTACAACACGCTCAACCAAAAACTCGTACTAGGTACGAGAAGTGAGTACACATAGTCGACTGTATTAATATAGATCATACATTTTACGTTTTACCTAACGTTTTCAACACTCGTTCGATGATAAACGCAGCCGTAAATGACACAGAAGGGGCCCATCAAAATTCAGCAGATAAGAAAAGTTTAAAATTAAAGCCAAATAGGTTCGAAATGATGCGTCAGCGCGTCCGTAAATTTTAAGCAATCTAAAGGTATTTACTTTTAAAATTATTCAATGATCAAAAAACACGTTTATTAAAAGTCTATTTCATAAAATATGACCAATTATGGTTAAAAATGTGTCAACATGCAAAAATATCTCAAAAAGTCAAGGAATAACAAATCTAAAAAAACTAAAAAATGCAAAGTAAAATGTTTAATTTCAATTCCGAATTATGAACCTAGTGTTAAGCTTACTCTATCTCTTTAGCATTCTATGAGAATTATGCTAATGCTACAAAATCCTTGGTAGGTAATAATACATTTAATTAATTGTGGTGCTAATGGTACCAAAGACTTAAAAGTGTCATCACTGGGTAGCTTCTTTTATCAAGTTTTCATGTAATTTATTTTAATTTATCTAATACTCTTATTGTATATGTATCTATTAGGAACAGTTTGTTAAAATATCAATAAATGAATTCAAATAAAAAATACTTAAGACATTAATAAGAGATTAAGAGGGAATAACCCCTCTCCCACCACTCGGTACGCCACTAATATAAATTAACATAAATTAAAAATAATATTAAATAGTAAAACGTAATCTCAGCGTCACACCAGGCTTTCTTATCTGCTTGTCAGATGATCTAAAGTCACCTAAATATGATTATAATTTATAACTTATGGACAAATCGATAGAAAATAGAAATCAATGAAAACAAATTTACTCATGTAACTTTTACAATGCGCAAATCTGATTGCCACCTATCACGTTTAACAACAAAGTGATTTCTTCATCAAACGAAGTAAAGTATCTAGGGCTGACATTCGATAAACGTTTTAACTGGAGCTCGCATCTAAAACAAAAAAGTATATCAGTGAACTCTATACTGCATCTTCTGAAACCCCTCTTAAAATCGAAACATTCTATAGCCAACAAACTCACGATATACAAATCGACAATTCGCTTGGCTTGGCTTTACGGCATCCAACTTTGGGGACTGACAAGCCGTCAAACACTAAAACCTTACAAGCATTCCACTCCATATGCCTACATTTAATAATCTATGCCCCTTGGTATATAACCAACAAAGAACTGAATATACCCCACCTATCTCAACAATTTGGCCAAATCCGATTACATAAAATTCCACTCAAAGCTTCACGCTCATTCAAATCCACTAATTAAAAAACAATCCTCTATCTCCCTCATCCTAGAACTTCCTCACTAGAAGGTGAAAAAAAACTAATTATTGTCAGGTGGCACTGCCGGGAATCTATTACTACTTTGCATATAATGTCACTGTATAAAATGGACTCCACACTTATATTATACCTTGTTTGTATAGATTGTAAATAAAAAATGTGTTTAATAATAAATAATAAATAAATATTATATTGTAAAACGTAATATTATACGCACATAATTCATAAAATTAAGTAGCTTATACATTATTGAAGTAGAATCAGGAATATACAGTAAAACTTACACAAACTTACACAAACTGTACAACAAACTTCCAATTAACAACATTTTCTGTTTCACGAAATATGTTTGAGAACCAAACCGAAGTAGAACCTCATTTATTTAATTCTGTTTCTCTAAAATACGATATTTTTTTTTGTGCCCACACGGCGTAGTTATATAGAACTTTCGATGTAAGATATTATTTATAACTAATTAATTTGTCAATTTTGAAAGATTAAGTGCTTGTTTTACTTAAAAATATGTTTTGTGAACAAATTTAAATAACATATTTAAAATTGAATACGATTATATGAATACAATAGGTACATTGAACTATTTTCGAAATTTACTCGTACAAATTAAGTAATTAAATTAAATTAATCACAAAATTAAAGTACCTATATACATATAACATATATAATAGTATAATACTATAAAAATGACTTCCTACAACAAGAATTTCTCAAAAAATATAAAACCATAAATGTGAAAATGACTAGTGCTTAGTATATAAATACTAGTAGTATTTATAATGAATTGAATATAAATAATAATAATTACATTTAATTTCAACAACAGTTCAATATTTGATATAAAACTAGTATTGTACCAGTTTTCTTTTTTTTTTGGTATTTCGAAAGAATAAGGGATTATCATAAAAATTTAAGGATCGTTTCACTGATACATTATTTAAGTCAAAAGGACAAAAGCCAACTACTTTATACCACAGTATATTGCGTATCCCAATAACTACTACATGTCTATTCTTTATAGTTTATAAATACATTTATATAAGGTTAATTGAGTGTAAATTGTAGATCATTAAGAATAAGCAGTATACTAATTTACATTAATTAAAGACTAAGCGATCACATACAATTTTACTACAATTCTTTTTATAGGAAAATAAAAATACTTGTCGAAATTAAAATTAAAATGTTGAATACTTGTTCTAACCTAGTACTTAGTAAGTAGATAACCGTGGTTATATTCAATAACCTATACAGATCATTGTTTTTGTTTGATATTTATATTAATTAATAATTAATGGAGTATTGTATATAGGCTATAATAGGTACTGTGACTGAGTGTAGAAAAATGGACGCGAATTCCTAGTTCGTATTTTTACTTTTTAGGTGTAGTAATTAGTAAATACTAAATACTATATAGTATAATTCTACCTATTACCAAGACTAAAATTATTATACATCTTGTTTAAATTCAATAGAAATATAGAATATATTATGTTGAATAAAAAACGATACTGTAATATTTATAATAATAAATAATTAGTCACTAGTCAGTACTCAGTGGTGCTTAGTGCATTGCTCCAGCGCCCACGAAATGTTTCTCACATTTTGGGGGCCCGAATCGGGTTGCGTATTATATCAGGAAGACAGGAAACTGTACGTTCATACATACACTGCAGATATCTGATAAACGTATATCGGACTTCATAATTTTGAGTGAAACCAACAATAACAACTGTACGTTTGTGTACAATGCAATATGCGTAATAATATATGGTATGTCCATACATTTTCTGAACTGAAAAATATGATTTCCAAATATAGTAATTACAATTTACAGTCATGACATTGCGGTCATATGACATATGGGTATTTTTAGTTCGTGTTTTTTTTGTGTGTAGCGATTATAATTGCACATCGGAACAAAACGAAAAAATCCAAGTATCTATTGAGGCAAAATAATTAATATCAATTTTGAATTGTTGTTTATATAATTTTTGACTTATGAGCCCCCGAAGCGCCTAAGTGTGAAAAAACCCGAATGAGAATTGAGAACACGATTGGCAAATGGCAATAATCACAGCGGTTACGACAACTGACAAGTCAATGATGAATCCCACGACGAAGAGAATTCAAGAACTGTGTAGACGACCAAGACATTTTTCGAGAGATCTCTTTTCATAGTTTTGAAGCTGTATAGGCATGTATCTAATTATGAGTAGGTAATAATATTAATCCCTGTCGACGACGAATGATAATATCAATTGGGATCACCGATCTGGCATTGGGACATTTTTTCATGCGGACGGCCATACGAGTTTGGTCTTCTTATTCTAGTATTCATGATATTTATTATTTAATTAATGCCCGTGCCCGTACTTCAGAATAGATTAAAATTTTTCTGTGTCCATAAAGCCATCGTATATTTTAGATTCTGAGCGGAGCGAAGAATGTATTGATTTTATAATGATGTGTGTTTTTTATTTTTTTTTTGTGTGTCTGTCATCACCTTTTAGGAGTTTTAGGACAGTAAAAATGCTTCAATTTTCTTCAATAGTACTTTTTCTGATAGGAAAGTGAATCTAGTTGGTACTTTGGGGGGTCAAAAGTTAAAATTTCTCAGTAAATTTCATGCGCACCGTGAAAAACAAATGAAAAATTAAGGGAAAAACGGGAATTTTTACGGAAAACCAATTTTCGACAAAATCGATTTTGGTTTTTGGTATAACTCTAAAAGAAATGACCGTAGTTACATGAAATTTTGACTGAATGTTTATATAAGCATTTTCTACACACCATAGCATTTTCAAAATATTCTGACTTATTTTGAGCTTTTAACGGACATTTTACGTTTTCAATTTTTTTAGTTTTTTTTCTATAAATGTCAATAAAATTTTATTTGTTGGGTAAAAAATCTTGAAAATTTAATAGTAGGCTAAATTCAACAAAATCTCGAAAATTATCAATCATTGTAATTAAACAATTATAAAATGATCAGTTTTTATAATTAAGGATTTAAAATTTAAAATAAAGATTCTAATAAATAGTACATACTGTAAACAAAAAATCTAAAAAATATATAAACACAGTTATTTTTTACAGACATTTTAAGTTCAAATTTGAACGAAATTACATATTAAAATCAAATTTAACGAGTAAAAGTATACATTATAATATTTTTCTAGCATCACTGATAATTTTAGGTTAATAGTTAAATAATATGAATAATGTTAATTCAACTTAGCAGTTACCGTAAAATAACAATATCAATATAATTTTAAATGTCCTAGACTGACATACCGTCTCCGCTCAGAATCGTTTTTCGTATACAATGATATTATATCATTGAATTCAAATTTAATACCATCCATTATACAGTGATCTACTTGCAACCTACTGTACAGCAGAGCGACATCCACTTGACCCTTTTTTTTTATTGGTGTTATTACAACAAATGGATCGGAGAGTTTCCATTGAACATATTATAATGGCCAGTTTCATAGTCTACGCCCTTTTATTAATTTGGTTATATCAGTTCTGAGGGAAACACAGGAAGAGACTTGCACAAAAATAAAATCAGCATCTAAAGGACGTTTCAATCAAATAGGCTTAGTGGACAAACAACGTTTATAGATCAAACTATCAACAAATAGAAGGGATTTTTCATTCATAAAAATATAATAAAATATTTGTTATGTATTTGTAACAAGTACCAATAGTCATCAAATTATAATTATTTTTATACAATTTTATAGGTACATATTTTTTTATACAATTTATATTTTGAATTGATAAATTTTTATAGATTCTGAGCGAAGCGATGAATGTATTGATTTTACAATGATGTGTGTTTTTTTATTTATTTCTTATCATCAATATGGTAGCACAGCGGTTCACCAACTTTTTCCCATCGTGGCACATTATTATTAGTTATTATAAGTCACGGCACACTTTGGATAAAGTGTGCCGTAACACGAATATTATCTACTTATCGAATAATAGGTATGTGTATGTAATGATGTCGATAGTTGTACTTGTATATATATTTATATCACAGAACTGTTCTACGTGTATTCATTTTTATCTTTTCAATATTAAATGATAATTCGTTCGGTCGTATGAAACAGTTTAAAAACACGTTTCTGAGATTATATGTGATGGCCGAAAATTTTCATTACAAATTGACAAATCATCCAGGTAGCAGTTAAGTTGAACTAATATTATACAATTAAACAAAATAACTAAAATCGTTATTCATTTGGTAATTTAATATGTAATTTCGTCCAAATTTGATCATAAAATCACTATAAAAAAAATTTTGTGTTTAAACTTTTGAGATTTTTTAGTTACAGAATAACCTTTACTTACGTGGAACCTTTTTTTAAATGTTCAAACCTTATAGTTATAATAGTTGAACATTTTATGCATTTTTAACCACAAAATCATTTTAGATTATGAGCGGGGCGATGAATGTATTGATTTTACAATGATAATGTGCAGTGTTTTTTTATTTATTTATTTTTTTTTGTGTGTCATCACTTTTTGTGGTGCAGTAAGACTGCTTCGATTTTCTTCAACAGCTAGTATCTTTTTTGATAGGAAAGTGAATCTAGTTGGTACTTTAGGGGGTAAAAAAGTAAAAGTAAAAAAATCTTAATAGTTTTCAAATGCGCAGGGAAAAACAAAAGAAAAATTAAGAAAAAACCGGAATTTTTACGCAAAATCGGTTTTCGAAAAAATCCATTTTGGTTTTTGGTGTAACTCTGAAACAAAAGACCGTTTATTCATGAAATTTTCAGTGGTTATTTATATTAGTATTTTCTATACACGGTACAATTTTCAAAATATTTTGATTTGTTTTGAACTGTTTACGGGCATATTGAGTTTCCAATATTTTTAGTTTTTTTTTTCTACGAATGTCAATAAAATTTTATTTGCTGGGTAAAAAACGTTGAAAATTTAATACAGGGTTCTCGTAGTTTTTGTTGTTGGAAATTAAATTAAAAGTTAAGCGCAAATCAATAATAATTTTCTATGAGCATTTAAACGTATTTTGCTATAAAATGTTAACTTTAAATGCTTATATATAAAAAAAAATAGTGACTACCGATTTTTAATATTTTTCAAGTCATTGTGACAATACATTAGGATCCTTATATTAAATTTTCAATATTTACGGACATATTCTTTTTACAGTTTTTTTAGTTTTTTTCTATAAATGTCAATACAATTTTATTCGTTGGGTCAAAAAGCTTGAAAATTTAATATAAGGCTCCTTCCTATAATTTATTATTACAATAGTAGTTGAAAAATATTAAAAATACATAAACACAATTTTTTTTATAAACATTTAAAGTTCGATTTTTGACAACATTTATCAAATTTAAAATTTAAAAATTGATAACATTTTCAACTTTTATAGTTTTATAGCTAAAGATTGAATATTTAAAACAAGGTTCCACGTAAGTAGGTTATTCTGTAACTAAAAAACCTCAAAAACATAACCACAATTTTTATTTATAGCTATTTATGATCAAATTTTGCAAAATTAAATATTAAATAAGTAAGAATAACGATTTTAGTTATTTTGTTGTAATTTTATAATATTAATTCAACTTACCGGCTATTGTATTAATAATAAGAATTAACAATATAAATATAAAATAAAATATCCACACTGACAAACCCCGTCTCAGCTCAGAATCGTTTTTCGTATATACAATGATATTATATCATTGAATTCAAATTTAAGACCATTCATTATACAGAGATCTACTTATTGTAACCTATTGTACAGCAGAGCGACATCCACTTACACCCGACCTTTTTTTTTTAATTAACAATAATAAATAATAAATGGCTGCAGCATTGCACAGAAAATCGTACGTATAATGTTGTTTTTGGGGTAATTTTGACAAACTACTGTTTGATCAAAATCGTACGGAATCGCATTCTCAAAGATGTAAAACGTACGGAATCATGCTTTACCGCTTATCCTACTATTCTTACTATGGGTTGCTAAAACCCAACATGTTCGAAAGTACAGTAGAACTTCGATTAACCGTCACTTTCTGTTATCCGTCATCGGTCACCACCGAAAAAAAAAATAATTAAGCGGATAAACTCGTCGTGGTCTGCTAAAAAAGCTAGAGAATCAAAAAAACCAAACTAAAATTACAGATTTTTTTTTATAATATGTGTGGTATGTATGTTTATAATTTATATACCAAGGCGGATTGATAATTAATATAATAATATAAAGGACACACGTCTAAATCACGATTAACGATTATAAAGAACTTTCTTTCATGGATTATCTTAAATAGTTAAATCATAATATCATAAACGACTTATACAATCAGACAGAGCTAAACATTTTTTTTATTATTTTACTAATAATCTATACAGACAAGGTATAATGACTAAGTGTGTGTGACTTTTTTACAAAGACATTAATATACAGAGTAGGAAGGCTCCCAGCAGTGCCACCTAACAAGACCAGTCGGAATAATCGGATAGAGCTATTGCCTAAATTTTATAAGCAAACATAACTAAGGGGAATTGGGGCAAATGCGCAGTACGTATCAACACTAGTTTAGTGATATATTAAAAAATGTCTATGATAAATATGCGACGAGTACTGGCACGCATGGGCAATAGCAATCAGTCAACTTGCGACTCGTCAATAATGAATGATGTATACAACTACAACTGCACGCGTTTATAATGCAGTAGCTACGTAGTTGTAATGCTTCTATCCATAGTAAATTATTTATAAGTTATTAATAGTTGGTTATATTATGCAATCTTTTTCCAACAATGTTGGCCCCGGACCTCACTCTTTGTTATCAGTAGTTTATTTATAGGCTATGGACCTTAGATATTCTATCGATCCATGATATTATTATTATTTTCTCTATGCTACTAAATAAAAATCTGTGGCTCTGGATAAAACCAATGCGTATATAATTTTTTATATATTTCTGTGGAGTGAAATGAAAATAAATGATTTAAACCGTTTGGTTCCGTAACTTCCGTCAGGGATATGAAACTCCGTGTATCGCGGCCTTGACCACGGTTTCCAGGGGGGGCGTGCCATACGTGAAATAGGGAATGGTAAACAAGCCGACCCCGCCTACGTGGCGTACGGCGGTAAACGTTTTCATAATACGGGTAACTTTGGGTCTAACGTCATGTTGGTGCGTGGAAACGTTTTCATGTTTTTCCGAGGTTCAGACTTCAGAAAGATCATAAGTAAACAGGACCACTATCTGCTGATCGAGTTTCGGTTCTATTTTTTTCTATGGTTCCGCGTATTGTTCAAATGTTTCGTGATAAAATAATTGTTATAATGAATAAAATGTATTTTTATCACGCATTGTTCCACCACAGAATTCGGTTCCATGAAAAATATACGCGCTATCTGATAAGCGCCGAGCCATATGTTCGCAAGGTCGAGGTTGTTTTTTTTTTCGCGCATTCCTCGTCGATGAGGCGTGTTTTCGTGGAAATAATATGCTGCAGTACGTTCGTCTGTCTGCGTCTGTGAAACGCGAAAAAGTATAAATTGACGACGATCCACGAATTACGATTCCGCCGTTTCGTTTCTCGATGCCGTCAGTTTATCTTCCGCTGCACTCGATCGCAACGTTGACGCTTGCAGTGTCCGCGCCTCTGACCGCAGTGTCCGATTGATGTCGAAACCAGTCGGCCGTAGACTACGGTGGTACGCGTATGTTCGTGTCCGTTTCGTTTGACATTTTTTCGGTTTTTTTTTTTTCACACGTCTTGTCGCAGACGTAAGTTGTCCCCAGCACACAATGTTGCATACAAACTCAATGAAAGTATGTAACGCACATATTTTGTCTTTTACATTTTAAAATCGTTATAATAATATATTCATATACTGATACACCGTTAACCATACGTGTTTAGGCAGCCACGTTTCCAGCCTAGGTTATTCCATTATAGGGGTATTGTAGGATTATTGAACCATACCGCTATGGATGACGGTGTTGCGGATCAAAAGGCCAACGATGTGCAGTCTGATCTCAAACAAAATTGTGTGGAAAATGTAAACTCCATACAGCCACCATCAAGTGATAATTGTACAGCCAAAAAGACGTCATTTGAAATCACTAGTATCACAGAACCAAATAACGATGACAATGATGAAGATTCACCAGACACTGACTCACATATGCACGATCACAGAACTGTAGATAACAGGCATGAAGCTGAACTGCAAAATTATGCTGAAAACATGGTTGTGTACAATACGTCTAATGATCTAGGCAGTTCTGCACCAGTCATACCGACTAGCTCACAATATGGTCTGGCCATTGTTGACAACTCAGATGGTGGTCATTCTCTAAGTTCCATAAAAAATGAAGATATGCATGGCATCGATGCTAGTTTACAAAAGAATGAGTGCGATTTAAATGGTATTCAAAACAAGAATAGAAATGAGAGATTCAAAGTGGTGAAAATTGAAAGTACTGAACCATTTAAACGCGGTCGTTGGGTGTGTATGGACTTTTTAGATCATTCAATGAACCAACAACAATCAGGTAACAATAAAATAATCATGGTAAATGGTGATAACAAGGCTTATTCTCAGGCAAATGACTTGGATACAACTGAGCCATTGGACAATGGCCATCATGAAAATTCTGAGTTTAGAGTCAGTACTAATAATGTCAGTACTTACACCAGTAATTGTAATAACTCTGATAATTATAAAAATCCAACTTCTACTTATAATATTGTATCGTCTGGTGTAACTACTCCTATCCATAGTGCTTGTGTATCTCCTGGTCAAAGTTTACAGACTAATATGCAAGTTCCAGTGTTAACAAGTCAGCCAATTTCAACTTCTGTGCAAGCACCACAACCACCACAACCACAAAGTCTTACCCAAGTTCAATTACCAGCCCAGCATAATAATATTAATCAGAATTGTATACCACATTCCAGCTTACAGTCTCAGCAGATACAACAAGTGATTGCAAATGCCGGAGTAATGCAATCTCAGTTACAACAAACCCAACCAGTTATCAATGTTATGCAAAATCAAAACACATCAATACAACCACAGCCTATTCAACATATAAATTCTGTAGACCAGAATGTCACTCAAACAATGCCACAACAATATCAACCTATGTCACAGGCAAATTTACAACAACAAATTATGCAGCATAACATGCCAGCACAGTTTCAAAAATCATTTGTTCAACAGAATCAATCTGTTTTACCTAACTGTGCACCTATACAGCAATCAGTAAACCAAATGATTAATCAACAAGTTCCTCAATATTACAACTCTCCACCAGTCCAGTCTCAAAATGTTACTTCTGAATCTTCAACTGCGGTGTCTATGTCCAATCAACATATTGGCCAACAGCAGTTTCAGTCTATACCTATTCAAAATCACGTACAACTTCAACAGAACCAACAACAATTGCCACCCCCTGTGCAACAAATGCAACAACAGCCTAGTCCACAGCAAAATATGGTACAACAAAATCAAATGCAATCTCAAATGGTCCAACAAAATCAGCAATTGTCTCATCAACCAACAATTTCTCAGCCTAGTCAACCTCAACAAACCCAGTCTGTTTCTCAACAAAGTCAACAAATGTCTCAGCAACATATCCAGCAACCTCAACAAACACCACAACCCCAACAAACACATGTCCAGCAAGTATCTTCTTCACAGCAACAGCAACAACAACAAGCACCTCAACAAATGCAACAAGTTGGACAACAATTACAAGGACCACAAGGTTCACAAATCCAGCAACAATTGCCACAGCAAACTCATCATATCAATCAAATTACTCAAATTACTAATCAACCTCAACAAATGCCTCAGTCAAATCAAATGCAACAAATAGCTCAGCAAAGTCAGCAAATTTCACATCAACCTCAACAAATTACACTACAGAACCAACAGATACCCCTACAGACACAGTTACAACATTCTAAACAAATGCAAGCAACTCAAATTCAGCCTCAGTCCCAACAGATTCCTCAACAACAACAGATCCCTCAACAACAACAGATTAATCAGAGTCAAATGATTCATCAAAATAATCAACAAATAAATCATACTGGGCAAATGATTCCTCAGCAAACTCTTAATCAAGGACAACAGTTAAATCAACAAAACCAACAAGTTCAACAGCAACAGCAACAACAACCTCAACAACAAATACAACAACAATTAGCCCAAACTAGCCAACCTAGTCAATCAATGTCTCAACAAATTCTACAACCAAATCAAAGTATGCCTCAACAAAATCAAGTACTAACTCAGCAGTTGGGAATAAATCAATCCAATTCCCAAATGTCTGTATCTCAATCTCAAAACCAACAAGTAATTCAACCACAGCAGCCACAACACATGCAACAAGCTGGGCAGCAATATCAACAACCTCAACAAATGATGCAATCTCAGCCACAGCAATTGCCAATGCAAAATAATCAACCCATCATGCATCAGCCAAGTTATTCACAGGCGCAAAGTTTGAACGCTATGCAACTTCATCAAGCCGTAATGCAAATTCCGACTAACACTGTTACGTCTACTCAAATGCATTTACAGCAGCAACAGCCAGTGGGTCAATCTAATATGATGCAGCAACCTCAAATTTCTGTTATGCCACAAAATAACATACAACCAATTCCTATGTCCCAACAACAAATGACATATTCACTACAACAACATGTGCCTATTAATCCAAACTATGCTAACGGTATGCAAAATTGTTACATTCCTTCCCAACAACAAATGCCTCCATACAAACCTTCAATGAAAACTGTAGAAACTGTCAAAAAAAAAGAAGACAATAACACTGAGGATGTTGATAATGGAACCACTAATAGCGCAACTACCACTGTAGCAATTGATAACAAAATTGAACAAGCTATGGATTTGGTCAAAAGTCATCTTATGTATGCTGTGCGTGAAGAAGTAGAAGTATTAAAAGAGAAGATTGCAGAGCTAATGGATAAAGTTGGACTACTAGAAACAGAAAATTCTAATCTTAGGATGCTTGTACCACCAGACATATTAGAACAATACAACCGTGAAAAACAAAAATCTACAAATGGTCAGTCTACTCATAATCAATAGGCTTAACCTTAAACTATTTGGTAAACCATGAAATACTAATATGCTAGGCCAAATAGTGTAAAAAACAGTGATGTGTACAGATTGTTATCTTTATTAGTTTGATTTGTACAATGTAATATTAGTAAAGACTTTGAGTTTAATCATTTTATTTTAATAGCTAACTATGTAGCTAGGTATGTACTTTTGTATTTTTTTTGAATATGATGATATTTCAAATCAAATAAGCCCAAAGTTAAAAATATTCAAACGTTGAGTATTTTAAATTATGAATCAGAAGGACACTGTTATATTATATTTTGTTCATTTATACTTTTCATAAAATAATGATGATTTGTTTTTCAATGTGTTTATTTTTTAAGACTGTATAATTAAAACAAATTCAAAATTTAAGTCAAAATACTGATTCATTTTTTATTAATTATGGTATACGACTTTACGAGGTACATTATGTCCTTGCTTTGTGATGTGCAATTGTTTGCGAATTTAAATGTAAACTTTACTTTAAGATTGGAACTGACTGAATAAAAAAAAATTTGGTTAAATTTTAAATGATAATTTTTTTAGGTGTGCTGAAAAAATAATGATAATTGTTAATATACACTCCAACTGATTATTTTGTATAATACCCAGTATAATATGAAAGCTCGTATAAAAGACATTTGTTGATTGTATAGTAGAATAAAATATAGTTTATCTAATAAAATTATTATACTAACAAGCAACACTTAGGTAAATACAAAAATTTAAATTAAATTCTGCATGATAAACATATCATTGTTACATTTGCTAGAGTTGGCCTGAGTATAAAAATATGTAAGTATATTATATATATACTTAGGTTCAATTTCTGCCAAATTGTATTCTATGTAAAATAATATATTTATTCTCGTACATGTCTATGAAAAGAAATTGAAATACAATATATTATAGTATAGTACATTTTTTTTGGAAATGGCTAAAACCATAAACCAGTTTTGTTATCATTATCTCTGTCACTAGATATTTTTACTAAATTTAAATAGTCAGTATACCTATTTCTATTACCCTAACACGCTGGCATCTAATCACAATTGTAGTCAATAACAACATTGTTGCAGTCAAAGTATTAAATTGTTGATAATTTTTAGTCTTATAAGTTACAATTTAAATTTTCTTCATATCTCTAAATTGCTCATATTTATGGTATTCTGAGTCACTAGCAGTGTTATATTAATAATATAATACTCAAATTTTAAACTATGAAGTTTTTGATACAGGTTCTCTAAAAATATATTCTATATAGTTATTTATAGAATTTTGTATTAAATACTCAAATATTCTTCTAATTAAACACCATTTATACCATTCAAAATGTATTTTAATTATTTAAGTAAACATTTACTTAATCATATTTTAAAATATAACTAATTTAATCAGAATCATAACTTAAAACATTTATTACTGTTTGTGATTAAAGTAGGTATATTTTTTAAACTCATTACTTGTTGGTAATATAATTTGTCATGTCTGTTTAAACAGTTATATTTAAAAATATTTAATATTTGAGTATTTACCCAAAATACCTATTCTTTACAGTACTTGTTTATTTTACTCATTACCTATTACATATTATTTAATACCAGAAATGTATAACACCTAATTATTAAAATATGTAATTATGAAATTTAACATGTAATTAATATCACTATGATAATTTATTTTATATTAGCTGTCTAAGCTTCAATGTAGTTTTAAATAATATTTTTATTAGCTTGCTGTATAATAATTAATAAGAAAAGATTTCTATGTGTATTTTATTTGTTTCAATTATTATGAATTGTGATAGTCTCAATATATACAAAATTGATAAGGCTTGTGAATGTATACCTAATAATTATGTATTGAAGATATTTGTTTTTGCCTTTTCATTTCAAGAATATAATATGTTCTTCTTTTTATACTCCTACTAGACAATATATATTATAATAAATAAATAACTAATTTATGATAAAAAAAAAACTGAGTATTATTATTATTTTTAACTATTTAACTTAGATATAGATTTTCAATATGATTACCTCAGACTGAAATGAATTCCAACGTTGTGTGACATCTGATTGTATGCCATAACTTAAAAAACTTAACTTCATTTCTTTTTTTACCATAGTTTGTTGATCGGTTGTTCTGTTGATTATTGTTATTCCAAGTCCAAGCTGAAATATTGCACTAATTATCATAACACCACTAATCTATATTTAAATAAAATACACAAGTATAAATTAATGCAAGTTAATCTTTATTGATAAGAGTAAAGGAAAGGTTGCAACTAACAGGTAGGTACCCAGGTACCCACTAAATAATAATCATTAATGCTAATGAAAAAAACAAAAACAATGAAAGCTGACAAGTAATAAGTATATGAATTATGTATGTAACTATCTATAAAAAAAATGGTATACCACAACCTTTGTGGCCATTTGTGGGTATGATATTGGGGGAAGTTAACACTTCTTCTATACGGCTATCCCCTTACACTCTTAAAACCAATTTGGGCTTATATGCATTTCCGAACGGCACCCTTCGCATTTCGGCAAAGTGGCCCTTTAATATTATACAATTACAATATAAATTTGAAATATGTAAGGGACCCTTTTTTAAAATTTCTGGTAGGCCAAAAATGGCCTATCCGCCGATGTTTATATAGACTTGGCAAAAACATCAAATACAAATAAAATTTAATCTTTTCAAAACATTGCACTCGGATATCTAATTGATGCCCTTTCTGGCTTCATACATATTGTCAAACTTAACATTATACACAGATCTAAAGTTAAAAACATTATAACAAAATAAAGAATCTAATTTTATTTTATTTATTTCCACTTTATAAAAGATGACCTACATAATAGTCTATTATCTCATCCAAATCCATCAATTCAAAACTTATTCTCTTTTTTTGACTTTATCAATTTCTAGTAATCCTCACAAACGCCTGAAGTGTAAATAATATCATAATCAGTACTATATTGATTAATAAACATACATTGCCACATAGGTAATAGACAATTCAATCAATTGGTAGCTTCTTTTATCATTTTTCTGAGTTTTTTCCGTTATGCTTTTTTTATTCACATACCTGTACTTACTGTATCGATTTGATATAAATTGATTATTACCTATCTATAAAAAAAATTCATACCTTGATTTATATATGCTGTACGATTTTCATTACAATTGGACTATATGTCAGTGATGTTTATATCAAATAAATAAATTACTAGTATGCTTATTAACAATTATATACTTATTGAAAGTTATGTATGTATATACATAAATATATACCATATACTACCATAGTAAATTAAATAATTTAATTAATTAATTCAGTAGGTACCTTATTCATTGATATAATATTAATTTATAATTAAATAGTTTATTAATTATAATAATAATTTGCCTACACAATAGCAAAGTTGTCTGCGTATAGTTAAAGCAGTATATAATGCACAAATACACGACAACATCATTAAAAAACCGCTATATAAACAAAAAAATATTGTCTTATTTGTTTCCAAGTTGAGAAACGTTCTTGTAATGTCCAAATTTGATATATATTTGTCAGATGTTTTCATTAAAATAATTGAACATACCTAAACAAAAATAATACACAATATTCACACTTGTGTATTGTTGTGTGGGGACTAACTTACAATTTTAATAAAAACCTTAGTTTTAGAGTCTTTAAGCTATGATATTTCAGATATTTGTATATATAATTCAACAGTTGTGTAAATAATAATTAGAATTATAGAATTTTTTATCTTATATAATAAGATAATATATAAACTACTAGCAACCTATTCAAAAAGTTTTACCATAAACATTTTTTTAAGTTTCACATTTCACAATGCATAATTATTTATATATTTCTTAGAACATGTTATATAAAAATATAAATTGTTTAAAGAAGTTTTAGTAATTATAACAAATTTTCCAAAAATCGATAAAAACAACCATAAATATTAATTTTCGGTGAAAAATTATCTTATGAATATTTTAGATTCTGAGTGGAGCGATGATAGTATTAGATTGACAATTATTTGCTTTTTGAAGTGAAACTTCTTTACAGACGGTATAAAGACGTGAAAATTTTCACGCTTTTTAACCCAACAAATAACATTTTATTGATATTTATAAAAAAATAAAAACTGAAAATTCCCGTAAACAGCTCAAAATGACAAAATATTTTAAAAATTTTATCAAGTATAGAAATTGATAAAATACACATATAATATAAATTTCAAGTACCTATCTATCTATTCGTTTTTGAATTCTTGCAAAATAAGAAAATTTCTACATGAGAAATCGAGCGAATCTTGTAAAAACTTCTGACGTTCATATAAATTTAACTTGACTTTCAGTTAGACATTTTTTTTTTTTGAAAAAGGTAGGCAAACTTATGAGGAATCTGGAATTACATTTTTAAATCTTAGAATTAAAAAGAAAAATTTGCACATTTTCGTGATTTTTACGTATTTTATCAACATTTATTCATGGAAGAAAAAACTAAAAATATTAGAAACTGTATATTATATGTCCGTCAACAGTTCAAAACAAATAAAAATATTTTGAAAATTGTATCGTGTATAGAAAATACTTATAAAACATTAAGTGAAAATTTCATCTACGGTAATTTTTTCCAAGTTACACCATAAACCGAAATCGTTTTTGTTGAAAACCGACTTTGCGTAAAAAATATCGTTTTTCCTTGCGATTTTGAAAACTATTGGGAACTTTAACAACCTCCCGAATGCATCAACACCAACTAGATGTCTAGATACACTTTCGCATCGAACAAGATACCGTTGAAGAAAATTGTAACAGTTTTACTGCCCCAATTCCCAAACGATGATGACACACAAAAATAAAAATAATCAAGAACACACATCATTGTAAAATCAATACACTCTTCGCTCCGCTCAGAATCTAAAAGTCGGCCAAAAGTTTATTTTTTTTGAAATGAAATGAAAGGGTTAAAAATTGATTAGTACACAATTTAAAAATAGTTCATTTTGGTCAGCTTTTTTTTATTTTAAAATACTGTGTGTGTTGGGGGGGGGATTATTTGCAAATATTCCATCCCCTCAGAACCAAATCATTATACTATTCCACTGGTTGAGTAATTTTACTTAACGTAAGGTTGGTATATCTCATCTCTACAAAATATTTTGCTCATGCTTACCATTAAAAAAATATTGGAATAAAACATTATTGATGGTTCAGTATACATGAACACTACAAAATCTTTCCATTTTTCGTTTGTACGACGACTATCTAAATATCTGCTATCGATTGACGTCACTGAACTATAACCTTCATACAACAAAGAGGACATTCTTATGTTTAGCGAACTTTTTTTATCGGCTGCAGTAGACTGCTGTGGCGATCGTTGACTTTGATTCTCCTCATTATTGTTTTCTTCTGCAGATAACAGTTGTCCACCGTAAGCAGACGAGGTCCTCTTTCTTTTAACTCTTCTGTTGAGCTCTACTTCTTCTAATGGATGTAAACTTGTTCGCCTTTGATTAACAACGTCAGATGATTGGGGACTTGGGTTTGGTGGATCGTTTGAATTTTGTGAAACTGAGAAATATTATATTATATTTTAATTTATAAATATTTCAACCATCGATGACTCTTATATTACCTATACTTACTCTTTCAAGTGAACATTAATTTGGATTTGTAAGAAATATAAGTATTAATTTAATATAATTATTATTAGAAATTAGGTAGATTTAATACGTTTTTAAATTATAATTACCATTTTGATCAGAATCGGATGTTCCGTCTATTTGTTGATTTATATAATTTGCATATCTATCATCATTTTGGTCCAAATTTGTTAAATCATCATTACTCATGATAATACTATAGGTATATTAGTAAACAAATAAAACAATTATAAATTAAACTAAATTGTTTATTAGGAACTTAATATATAGCTAGGTACCTAATACGCGTTTGTTACCTAGAAACATCAAAATATACATTGTATATTAATATATTATATTATTATATTACATGTATATAAGAATTATATAATATATTATATATATATATAGCCAATAGGTAATGTAACACATAATACTTAAATCAATTTTATACAAGTATAAATATTTCTTATAATACATTATATAATTATAAATTATTATTACAAAAATAATTATAATAAAATCCAAATAAGTTTTTCAATTACTAAAAATATTGTTCCTACCTATCATCAGTTTCTTTATTTCTAAGATACAATCTTTCGAATTTACACATTACACTCACTTATATTACACAGCATGGCCAAACGCATAATAATATATATATTATACCTATATTTATACATAATAGTATAATATACATGTATAGATTATAGATATACAGTAAAAACTCCCCTAACGGACGCCTCCAGTATAATACAACCATATAAACAACCAGTAAAAATTGCATGAGTCTACGGTTATTTGTTTTAGAGTTAAACCAAAAACCAAAATCGATTTTTTCGATGACCGATTTGGCTTAAAAATTCCTGTTTTTCTTTAATTTTTATTTTGTTTTTCCCTGCGTTTTTGAAAACTATTAGAAATTTTTTACTTTTGATCCCCCGAAGTACCAGCTAGATTCACTTTCCTATCAAAAAAGATACTTTTGAAGACAATCTAAGCATTTTACTGTCCTAAAAGGTGATGATAAACACAAAAAACATACATCATTGTAAAATCAATACATTCATCGCTCCGCTCAGAATCTAAAACAAAGATGTTGATAATAATTTCAAATTTGAGTTACTACTTACTAGAAGTAGGTACATTTTGATAGTATGCTCAAACAATTTAACAATCAACAGTCGTATTCAAAAGTCAAAACTGATTCTAATACTAAGATGACATTACTATTACAGTATTACTTGTCAATTCCAATAGGATCAGCTAAAATTTAAAATAATGTATACAAGCAGGGTAGTATACAACTATATTGTAGGTACATTTAAAAAAAATATATTAAATTATTAAAAACATTTCGTTAAAAAAGCCTACGCGGGGCTCTAGTTAATAATATTATATTTTTAATTGTATTAATAGGTCAATTCACTATAATATCAAAACTAGCAGCACACTATTGAAACTGGTAAACGAAATAATGCCATGTCGTACGTGTGTAAGACGCAGACAACACACATGCGAGCCGCAGGTACAACATCCTCTAATAAAATAAAATTCAAGAATTAGAAATATGGTCTTATTTGAGTTTGTTTAAAATTTCCAAAAATCAGAATTTGGATAATTTCATCATTAAAGAACAAAATTGGAGTGGTTATTCTTGTTGAATCACCCCGTATATTTCAAATGAGGAGTAGCCAGTAGCCAATATTATAAATGGATAAATTATAATGTGAGTACTCAGCTATACTTTTCTGCACTAGACATTGAAATCAATGCTACACGACTACACCTAAATATGTTACATAATATACGTAACTATGTATAAGTAGATATTATAGTATATGTACAATGTACGTAATAAACAAAAAAAAATGTATTATTTTATTGGCAGCTGCAATGAGTAGATGCAAGTTAATGATGTATTATAGAATACTATCATGCAGTTGGCGAATGACACTTGTTTAAATACTCAAAACAGAAGGAAACGTGTCATGCGATAACACTCTTTCGTGTCATATTCTCATATTGTTTATCGTTATTGCATTAATGAATACTGTGTGTTATTTTATACTTTGGAAAGTTACCTACTATTTTTGAAACATTACAATTATATTTATGTACCTATAGTCAATTATCTTATATTTATCTATATCACGGGATTACTATAATCATGTTGAATAAAGCGTCATTAGCAATCAAATACTTGTTATTTGTCTTCAATTTGATAATATTTGTGAGTTTTTTATACTTTTGATTTAAAACTGTTGTGATAGCTAAAAATCTATATTGTATTATTTGTATTGTCCATTATGTAGGTAGCTTAGGAATTAATATTTACACCGTTATTTGACGCACACATATATGTGATATGTTCATAATCTTATATAAATATATAATACAGCGAATATTATAATACAATTAATTTTTAACTACTAAATAATAATACTACCTACTTATAATAGCATTATTAGTAAATTATACTAAAACAATTATTATAAATATACAATAAATAGGTACCTAGAATCTAGATCATATATAGGTTAGGTTACCTTCATAATTATTGTATATATTATACATTTATACAACTAATATATTTAACTATTTAAGTTATAAACTTAAAATGCACTTCGTACCTCCTATCCGCTATCCGCGTCCACCTATTTAGTTATAGTCTATACTTATATCATATTATTTATACAATTAAATTTTTAAATGTAGGACACTCATTTGTCAGTCAATTTATGTGTACTGCTTATTCAAGTTTAATATTCAATATCCTTTTTTTAAATAAAAACCACGGTTTATAATTTCGTATTCTGGCAAAGAATAATTTTTCGGATATTTATTATTATTGAACGTTTGAACTAGCTACTTAATAATATTTATAAGCATAATACAACTTTGAGGGAGCGGAGTAGTGCAGAACGGGTATTCCTTGCAGCTATAATTATATGGACTTTTATAATTTATTACTTAAATTTAAAATATTTATAAATAAACATGTATGTATTGACGTATTGTATTGGTCCAATAAACGTTATATTATTGTAAGGCAACATTTAAAAAAAGTATTATGCGTCAAATATTGAAACTAAAAATAGTAATTGCCACCTAAAATTATAAAACAATATCGCACTTCCCATTAAAAAAATCGCATATTTTAAAATATTTTTTTGAAAAAACATAAATTTTTGATAGACGAAGCCTCATATTTAGGTATATAGGTAGGTTACTATAGATTATTCCAACTTACATCTGTAACCTAATTATTTTGTTAATAAATTATCCATTAAAACATGTATACATTATAATAGTTAATTTGACGTATCACGTATACATCATATTATGTAGGTAATACCACTAATACGCTATGTATGGATAGTATACAATGTATATCACCTACGATGTAGGTCCTACATAATTTATTTTTAATATTTCTTTGAAGCACAAATGTAATACAAAT